>RBNI01004025.1:0-14774 GCA_003990745.1 Jimgerdemannia flammicorona
CCTCCCCCCACTCTGTTGACATATTTCTTCCACCAGACGGCGGCGACGCCCACCTTGCGGCCCCCATCCCACCCACCACCCCATTAGCAGATCCACTACTAACTCCTCCCATCTCAATAGTTTCTCTCTTATCCCTATCCGTCGTCCCTCCTCAAAAACATAGAGCCAATGTCCAGCCAGTCCCACCCACACTGCTACAACCCACCCTACAGTGAGCTATCTATTGCCAACACCCCCCACAATTCTTGAGGCCAAATCCTCCCAGCGACCCCTCTCTCCATCTGGCCTCCTCTGAACCCCAAGTCGATCCCCTATAGCTATCCAAAAATCCCCCAATACCTCACACTCCCCCAGCCAATGTTCCGGCATTTGTACGAATCCCCCAACCTGCCCAACATTATAACACTCCTCACAGTCCAACTGACCACCATCCACCAGATGCCCAGCACGGAAGTTCAACATAACATTCCTCCGCAACATTCGCCACCACACTATCCAGTACTTCGGAGGGAGCCACCGCCTCACCTCAGTACTCCAAGACCAGATCCCTGCCCAGTCCCACTCCTCTCCAATCCTCACCGTCTGCCAACTACTCAGCCATAGATCCTGGCCAATTCGCTGCTGACATTCCACACCATCGTCAATGTCAAATTCAGTGAGTGGAACTCCCCCTAGAAGCAAACAGTCCCATTTCCACATAGCTGGGCCCCATACCACCTCCCCTTCATTACCTCGCCAGCGCAGGCCTATCCTGTGAGCCCCATCGACCACTCCCCACCAGAAGCCCTTATAGCGTAACCGGCGACTCCCATTCAGACCCACCAAAGAGAGCAGATCCCCTGAGGACCCCCGGGGGGAGACCCTCATCTCCCACACCTTTGCCATCAATGGTACCCAACCTCTACCCTGTAGCTCCACAGCCCTTCTCAGCCACCAAGCTCGCAGGCAGTGTAGGCGCTTAGGGAGATCAACAAGGCCCAGGCCTCCCCGAAGCACTGGCTCCACGAGGGTATCCCAACTAATCTGGGCCGAAAGCCCCAATACTCAAAGATGTTGCTGAAAGTGTTGCCAGAATCTTGTGTCACCCGAATGGTACAGATGAAAGATGTGGAGGGTCTTGTTCTTTGCTGTGCACAGACTGAATTCACCTTGGAATTCAGATTCAATGGGTTTACTTAAGTCTTTGTGGATTTATATACCAGTCTCAGTTCTGGCAGAAGTTAGCTAGGCTTCTGGAGTTTAGTCAGAAACACTAGAGTCACTTAGATGTCATTACTAAGACTCAGGGGAATGTGTGTGTTTGGGGGGGACTTGATTCTTGTATCAAGGACTGAACTAAAACTGCTTTATTTCGGATGGAAACTGGGGGGTATTTATACAAGTTGGTCCACGATTTCTGACTAAGTATGAGTGACTAGTTTGGTAACTATAATGAGGTTTGTGATCACAATCTTTGTCAGGTGGTTTTTGGTAAAGAATATCTTTGTGATCAGGACCTCAATTACTAGGCAATGATTAGTAGCTGTGGCAACTATTGCTGCGGCGCCGGTTGTCAGGGGTAAGCTAAATATCATTTTCTGCATCATTCGTTTGTATCATTCATCACTCGTTATTCATATGCCATGCTCGATCGTATGATGACGTCATCACTGGGTCACATGATTGTTCATCACATCCCATCTGTTCGCTTGTTCTATTACAGCTGCACTACTAGCAGTCCTCTCCTCAGCCACCAGCCCAGCCACAGAAGAACTAGTCCCTGTGTTACACCACCAGACCTCTGTCCCCTTCCAGTCACCTGACCCATCACCTGACCCATCACCTGACCCCTCCTCCTGTCAATGCTATGCCCCCCCTGTGCCATCCCCAAGGGCCTAGCCACTGCCCTCCTGCTTCCCACCACAGTACACTAAGTCTTGATTCTACCAGTCCTCCCCTGACCACCAGCCCCTCCTGCAGCCATACCAGCCCCAGCAACAGCCACAAAGCTCTTGGGAATACTCAGACCAGGCCTCCTTCTCTCTAGATGCTCAGAGCTAGAGGAACCTTAACTTGCCATATTGCCAAAACTTGACAGTTTTCTCCAAAACTTGTTGTGCCTTGTAGGTAGACTCCCACTGCATGATATACACCAGTTTATTCGAAATAAAAACTTGAAAATGTATTGTCTTTCACTAAAAGGTGCTTGCATGGCTTAGCTCGCTCTGTGCGGTTTGAGCAAAAGAAGTCCCCCCAGAAGAGAACCTAGACTATATAGGCCAAAACCCTCCCCTACCACCCATCAAACACTGCCCCCCCATTAACCTAGGCTAGCTATTGTCCAGCAGCTCGACTATGCCAGGCACAGTAGGGCCAATGGTGGCCCATATCTAATTCTATGCACCATGCTCTCCCTACTACCAGGGGAAACCCAACTATATGTCAATGACTGAAAGTGCATGCCTGAGAACCCAACATATGTATAAGGTTATGCCCAAGCCAAATAGAATAGCCTCTGCCACCCCAAAGAGAATGACAGGCAAAGAAAAAAAACCCTCATCAAAGCACAACATGGTGGATAGGGCCTGGTTCTCTCAGTCAAGGTGAGTAAAGGACTTATACATAAGGCAGGAGGAGACCCCCAATACCTCACTACTCAAGCCTGTGGGCCTTGATTACATTGTCATATCAGCTCCCGGTTCCAGTTGAGTGCAGCCTATATACTAGTCTCAGTTCTAGCAGAAGTTAGCAAGGCTTCTGGAGTTTTGTCAGAAATACTAGAGTCACTTAGGTGTCATTACTAAGACTCAGAGGAATGTGTGTATGTGGGGGGGGGGACTTAATTCTTGTATCAAGGACAGAACTAAAACTGCTTTATTTCAGATAGAAACTGGGGAGTATTTATACAAGTTGGTCTGCAATTTCTGACTAAGTATGAGTGACTAATTTGGTAACTATAATGAGGTTTGTGATCATGACCTTTCTCAGATGGTTTTTGGCAAAAACAACTTTATGATCAGGACCTCAATTACTAGGCAATGATCAGCTACTATAGTAACAGTTGCTGTAACACTGATTGTCAGGGATAAGCTGGATATTATTTTTTTGCATCATTCATCATTCATAATATCATATGTCACGCTTCATTTGTATGATGATATCATTGCTCACCAGGTCATGTGATTGCTCATTGTACCTCATTTTATTCCTTAGAAATCAACATTCTTATTGATTTGGAAATTGAGAACCAGGAGAGAGAAAGGTGGAGAATCTTGCTCAGAGTTATTGCCATCTCCTTCAGTGGCAGGGGGGGTGGTTGCTGATGGCTTGCTGTCCAGGATGGAGAAGTCAATGAGGTCTGCAAATGGTTCTTGCATTGAGATGGGTGCTGGTATAGGGGTTCTCTATCTGATACAGTTGGGACCATCCAAGTAGAGTTCTTGATCCACATGTCTGGGAATATCTATTTGGATAGGTGGTCCTTCAAAGAGGTCAGAGAGGTCTTGGAGCCATTGGTCTGAGTTGTCATTCAGGAGGGGGCTCCAGTAGGGTTCACAGTCAGTAGATATGAGGGAGATCCAGGAGTTGGCTTCTTGGGCTATCTTGATCTCTAGCTCATCAACCTCAGGGAAAGAGAGGTTCTGGAAATCCTTCAGTTAGACATAGTTGAGATTGGAGATTGCAAAGGGTGCATGGTATATAATTTGATGGACCTTCTTGGTAAGTCTTTGCTTGTATCTGTCTAGGTAGGTCTAGTCTGAGACTTGGTCAGTTGGTAAGTTCTTTGCTTGTTGAAGGAGTTGATAGCTGATTTCATATTCATGCTAGATTTTTAGGCAGCTAGTGGCAAGGTAGGCCCTTTCAATAAGTTCACAGTAGTCAAGGACATATTGTCCTAGGTCCTGACTGGAGAGGTTAAGGGCCTCAGAGTGGCAGTTCCTTCCTTGGATAGTAATCTGGATGTGTCCAAAGAGGCAGTTAACCTGGCTTGGGAGGGGCTGGCTATAGTGGGCAGTTTGGTGGTGGGTAGCAGGCATTCTTATCTTGTCTTTTCTTTGTAAGAAGAGGGGGATAAGAGTTGTGAGATATTCTTTCCTTGGGTATTTATACTTATTCACCTATCTGGTGTAACCTTCTTTCAGTCATGCTTTCCAGCAAAATGTGTAACCTATTGCTATAAGCAGGGCATGTGCTGGTCACATTAGAAAAATTCCTGATTTCAAAGATATCATCACTTGTAGTTGTGGTTATACAGGGTTAACAGGTCTTGGTCCTCTTTTTTTTTGTCTGGTTGGTGTATTTGCGAGGACTGGCCATTCTTGTCTAGGGTGAGGGCTCCCATTATTGTGGCTGGGGGTTTGAATCTCTCAGAAATAGACTTTCTTGTAATCTGAGGCAATTCCTAGTAACAATATCTATTACATGGATGGACTTAGACTGGTTTTGACATTGTCAACTTTCTTAAGTTTCATATATAGTATTCATCATCATCTAGCAGAGATGATACAGATGGCATAAAATGGAGTTGTTCAAATGTGTTTTGCTATACTATGCTAGATTGTCCTTTGCTCAAGTATTTTCTTGTTGATTATCCATAGTATTCCTTTTGTCACAATGTTTGGTATAATATGTTTTAGATAAAATATGTGGTATCCTTCTGCTCACTATGTGTTCCAATTCTTAGAGCTGCAGTTCCTTCCTTTGCTGGGGAGTGAGTGTTTCTATGTAGTCCTGAAGGGCTTCACATATATTCTTCAGAGCTTCTTCTTTTTCCCAGATAGCACCATGGATGGGGTATCCCTTCCACTTGATAAGGAAAATCCACTTGAATGTTTTGGGATATTTGCAGACCTTATGGTCAAGTACTTCCTTAATTTTGATCATTGATCCTAATTGAGGGTGGTGGTGGAACTGTATGTACAGAGAATGGGTTCTCATAGTAGTCCACCAATTGGCTGATATAGAATACTGGGTGTACTTGGATATTGTGGGGAAGTTGCAACTTGTAGTTGACTTTACTGACTTTTCCACAATCTTGTATGGTCTAATTCTTCTAGCATAGAGTTTCTTGACTGGTTATTGTACTAGGGTGTCTGGGTAGAGGTGATCTGTTCTAAGCATGACAATATCACCAATGTTATAGGAGACATCTCTTTGCTTCAAGTTCACATACTTGGTCTGATAGTCTTGCACTTCTATAAGAGTATCTCTTGTCATTCAGATAAGATCAGAAATAGTCTCACCCAGATCTTGGGCTGCTGGGACTGCTGATTTTGTGGTAGTACTCAGGGTCCTTGGGTATTGACTGTGGTTTAGGAAGAATGGAGTCTTCTTTGTGAAGGTTTGCTGACTATTATTGTAAGAAAACTCAGCATGGGCTAGGTACTTGTCCCAATCATTTTGCTTGTAACAGCAGAAGATGCTAAATATCTATTTGAGAGTCCTGTTGGTTCACTCAGTTTGGCCATCAGTCTGAGGGTGGTAGGCAGTAGAGAACTTCAGCTTGTCCATGGAGAGAGAAAAATACCTTCCAGAAGTTGCTTGTGAACTTGGCATCTCAGTCAGATACAATAGTACTAGGTATATCATATAGTCTGAATACTTAATTGAGAAAAATCTCAGCAATCTCTGATACTGTAGCGGTAGTCTTGGTGGGTGCAAAATGGGCTTATTTACTTAGGCAGTCTATGAATACCACAATGGCATCACATCCTGCCTTGCTCTTGGGGAGTTGGACAATGAAGTCTATTGTAATCTGATCCCAGTTGTGACTCAGGATTGGTAGTAATTGCAGAAGTCCTGCTGGTAGCTTGTTACCACTTTTGAATCTTGGTACATCTCATATGAGGCCACAAAGTCTTTGATGTCCTTGGTCATCTTTGGCCAGTAGAACTCTCTTGAGAGGAGGTTGTAGGTCTTTTTGAAACCAAAGTTTCCTACTGCAGGAGTATCATGGAGTTCCTGCATGATCTTGAGCTGCAGAGTATCATTGTTGGATACAACCACTCTGTCATGATCTTTATAGATAAGTTCATCATGGTAAGTGAATCTCTTGGACATTTGCCTCATGAGTTCTGGGATCTTGGCTTCTGGGTCTTAGTAGAATTGGAGGAATTTCTTCAGAGGGCTGTCTTGCTGGTAGCCATCCTTGATCATCTGGGTCAGATCTCCAATTACCTCAACTATGAAGACAAGTTCATCTTCCATATACTTGGAGAAACTATCAGCCACACAGTTGGTTTTACCTAGAATATACTTGATTTCCATATCAAAGTTGGTAATGATTTCCATCCAGTGGGCTTGTCTGTGGGTCAGCATGGGCTGTGTGTGAATATACTATAGGGTATGGTGATCAGTGTAGGCCACAAATAGTTGTCCTAGGAGGAAATAGCATCATTTCTGGAGTGCAGTAACAATAGCTAGGAGTTCCTTCTCATGGGTGGTATACTGGGTCTCAGCTAGCTTGAGCTTTTGGGAAAGGTAGGCTACTGGACAGTCTTCTTGACTGAGTACTGCCCCAAAAGCAACGTCAGAGGCATCTGTGGTCAGAGTGAATGGCCTGGTAGGGTCAGGTGCAATTAGCATGAGAGCCTCAGTAAGGAGTCTCTTAAGATAGTCCATAGTCAGGATATATTCAGGGGTCTATTCAGTTTTGATGTTTACTCCATTGTGGGTCAGGCTGGTCAGTGGGGCTGCAATAGTAGAGTATCCTTGAATAAACCTTTGGTAGTAACTGGCAATACCCAGAAAGTGCTGGAGTAGCTTAAGGGTAGTAGGGATGGGAATATCCTAAAGAGCTGATACCTTTCAGAGGTCCATATTGATACCTTCAGCAGAGATGGTATGTCCTAGATACTCATTCTGGTCTTGATAGAACTTGCACTTGCTCATTTTGGCATAGAGCTGGTGTTCTCGCAGAAGGGTCAGTACCTGTCTGAGGTGAGTGTAGTATAACTCTACTATTTCACTATAGATTAGTATATCATCAATCTACACAAGGACACAGATGTTGAGAAGTGGTCCAAAGATGTCATTCATCAGATACTGAAATGTTACTAGTGCATTGGTCAATCCAAAAGGCATGACTCGGAACTAGTAGTATCCAAACTGTGTTTGGAAAGCTGTCTTTTCAATGTCCTTCTTATCAATGAGAATCTGGTGGTAGCTATTTCACAAGTCTAGTAGGGAAAAGGTCTTGGCCTTGAAGATTTGGTGTAGCAACTCATCAATCCTAGGCAAGACATACTGGTTCTTGATAGTGATCTTGTTGAGGGCTCTGTAGTCAATACACATTCACAGAGAGCCACCCTTCTTCTTGACAAATAGAATGGGGGCTCCAAATGGAGAGCAGCTGGGTTCAATGTATCCTTGGGTCAATAGTTTGGTCAACTTATCCTTGAGGGTCTTGAGCTCAGGTTGGGCCAGATAATAGATACTCTTGTATAGGGGTTCAGATCTTAGAATGAGATCAATTCCATGTTGGATTTGGTACTTAGATGGAAGTCCTTGGGGGTCTTGGAATCTATCTTGGAATTCTTCAAATAGTTCTTAAGCTTCTGTTGGGATTGGGCTACTTGTAGCTTCAGTAACTTCTTATACTGTACAGATGAAGTAGATGTTTCCCTTTTTTTGAGAGAGTCTCTTCATTTGAATGGCAGAGATGATTTCGATTTCTTAGTAGTTGGTACCTTCCTAGGGTATCAGAGTGATCTTTCTGCCCTCATAGGTCGGATTAATCTTGTTGGTTCTCCAGTTGATGTCTGGGTTGTGCTGGGTCAACCAGGCTTTTCCTAGGATAATGTCTTGTCCTGGGAGATCTATAATGCTGAAGTCTAACTTCTCTTGATATTTGCCAATCTTGAGTAAGAGATCTTCACACATCTTGGTCAGTGGTGCAGTCTTTCTATCACTAAAGATAACACTTCTTTTCTCAGTAGCTAGTCTGCTTTGGGCTCTAATTCTCTTGGCAGTCCTGGTGCTGATATAGTTTCCAGTAGCACTACTATCAAGCAAGACATTGATATACTGTCTGTAGACTTGACCTGTGAACTTGATGCATCTGTCCTCCTTTTTGATAGTGTTGAGCTCTTCATTCTCATTGTTGTCCTAATTGCTATCAGTCTCCTCAGAGTCAGTTTCTCTCCATCCTTCATAAGGAGGGTTGTCTTGTTTGGGTTCCTCAGTCTGTTAGGCTTGACATTTCTCAGATTGAATTTTGGAAACTTTGGAGAGGCATGCATGTCATTCACCAACATGTTCCATGTAGTACATTCGAATAGAATGAGGGTATTGTCCACATGGTGTATAATCATCTGCAATTCTCTTATACCAGTTTTCATCATCTTCCTTCATGGTAGTGACCTTTTGACTAGGAGGTTTGTTGGTTGATCCAAACCCTTTCTTGCCATGGTCTATCTGTGGGAGCTCAGAGACTTCCTCAATGGTGAGATCTTGATGGATTTCTTTAATGATTGCCTGGGCAATTCTTTGGCCTGCTTTGACTTCAAATGAGATGTCTCCAAAATTTTGCAAGATGATATAGATTTCACCAGTAAATCCTTAGTCAACTACTCCTCCTCCTAGCTCAATGTTGAACTCTTTGGCTAGGCTGCTTTGCTCAGTAAGACAGATGTATGTATCTTTGGGAGCTTGTATTGCAATCTCTGTTCATACTGTAGTATTGGTACTTGGTGGAATAGTGAGGTCTTGGCTACTATAGAGGTCATATCCAGCATCAGTTAGGGGCCTTAGTGGGGATGGTGGCCTTGTACCATATCTTCTGTACTTTGATGACATTCTCAGGGTTCTTCTTTCCTGGACCATCTCCAATGACAGTAATTTTCTGATTACTAGGTTTGTCTGATCTGTTTCTCTTCTCAGGGCATTTGAAAAAGATGTGTTCTGCCTTCTTGCAGATGAAGCACAATCCCTTTTCCTGGAGCTGCTTCTTATCATCCTCAGTGGGAGGTCTGAGTTCTCTGGGGTTTCACTGGTTCCTTTGATCATTTCTTTGATCATACCTTTGGTCATTCCTTCTGGTGGAATTTCTCCTATCCTGGTTATCCTTCTTGTGTTCTTGATTTCATGGGGCCTGAGCAGTAAGGATTTCACAGGCTCTTCTTTGTACTTGGGCAAAGCACCATGAGTAGTGAGGACATCCTTGGGGAAGACCTTGTTCCTTGATCTTCTGGGTGAGCCAGTCTGGTAGGGCTGCAAAAAGATGGTTGGCTCTAATACCATTGATGGCCAAATTGTTCTCCTGATAGATAAGTCCAATAGTTTTGAGATAGGTATCCATTCTGGTGGCAAAGGTTTCTAGATCCTCTTCTCAATTCTTATGGAACTTCATCTGGGACAGTTTGTTCCAAATTTCTTATATATAGACTGCATTTCGGAATTTGGTCAGTAGCAAGGTCTTTAGTCCTGGGCCTGCTTCATAGTCATCCCAACCTGGTCTATTGTTGGCAGGTGCTTGTCCATTGACTTGAGGGTGGTCTTCCCAGATTACTGGGTATTGTTCCAAGGTTTACCAGAATTCGGCTACTGTTCTAGTGAAGAATGTGGCTACTGTTTCCACTTGTGCTGCTGAGGTAACAAACAGCTGTTGAAGGGTGTTGTTCTGATTATTGGTTAGCATTCCTATAGGTACTCGGTTGTCATTCCATTGGTTTACTCAGTAGTCTGTGTCAACTGCATTGATGAAGTTTTCAATATCACTGTTTTTTCTACTGAATGTTGGGATTCATAAGGTCTTCATTGGTTTGTTCTGTTCAGCCATCTGTCCTACTATACCTGCTAGTGCAGCTAGCTGGGTAGTCAGTGCTGCAATATTGACATCTATCATTATGTTGACTGTTGGTGGTGGGCCTATTGGAGTAGATTCTCCTGAAGATTGTTCTGCTTGGTGGGGTTGTGGTGCTGTATGACTTGGGGTTACTTGATTCCTGGATATCAGATCAAAGAGTCCTGTGAGAGAGGGTAAACCAAACCTCTGTATAGGTGGCTTGGTTGGTTCTGGGGTCTGATCTTCTTGACCTGTAGTTCCTTGGTAAATTCCTAGGCCTACTGTTTCTAGTTGGCTATCATCAGACTGGTAACCTGTAGAGTCTTTGTCTGACTCCCATTCCTGATGAGATAGTGTGTTCTCATACTGGCTAGGTCCTTCAAAGAGGATATCAGTCTCTGGCTAGATAGATGGGCCTACTCCTTATTCAGCAGTAGGGGATGAGTGGCCTGCTTGCTTGTTATTGTACCTGGTTATAGCAGAGGCATAGTATACAACTAGTCTGTAGTAGAGGGAGGTCTTGGTAGGGGTATGATGGAATCTTTCAGAGGTAATCCACTTGGCAGCTGCTTCTCTTACAGCGGGGGGTGTGATATAATCTAGAAAATCCTGGGTAGCTGCAGCAGTAGATTCTGGGGTCCTAGTGGTTCTAATGTGTCCTTGAAGAAGTTCATAGAACCTATGGTGATTGAAAATATTCCTAAGTCCTGGGTGATAAGTCCTAAAGACCTGGTATAGATCCTTGTAAGCCTGGTCAATTATAAGCTGGTGGGTCTTTGGGTCTGTGGTTTTCTGGTACCACCTAGTCTTAATGGCAAGGGCTTCTTTAGCTCTGGTTTGAGGATCCACAGTTGATTCTGGGGGCTACTCCTGTCCAAGATTGGTCTTGTTCCAACTTCAGAAGTGTGTTCTTGGTGCCTTCTTGGCTGGTAATCTGCTGCTACCAAGTTGTAATAACACTCACTTCTACCCCTCTCTTATCCTTTGAATAATTAGGGAAGTAAGACTATTACTTAGAGACTTAGTACACAATGTGTACCAAGAAGTATTCAGTTTGAGGAAGTTCTCACTTATAAGTAATTGTAGTAGCAGTATCTTCTATTTCAAAGATCTTTCTCTTTTGCCCTATTTTGAGGGTCTTGTTCTTTGCTGTGCACAGACTGAATTCACCTTGGAATTCAGATTCAATGGGTTTACTTTAGTCTTTGGGGATTTATATACTGGTCTCAGTTCTGGCAGATATTAGCTAGGCTTCTGGAGTTTAGTCAGAAACACTAGAGTCACTTAGGTATCATTACTAAGACTCAGGGGAATGTATGTATGTGGGGGAGAGGGGGACTTGATTCTTGTATCAAGGACTGAACTAAAACTGCTTTATTTCAGATAGAAACTGGAGAGTATTTATACAAGTTGGTCTGCAATTTCTGACTAAGTATGAGTGACTAATTTGGTAACTATAATGATTTTTGTAATCATGACCTTTGTCAGATGGTTTTTGACAAAAACAACTTTGTGATTAGGACCTCAATTACTAGGCAATGATCAGCTACTATAGTAATAGTTGCTGCAGCACTGATTGTCAGAAATAAGCTGGATATCATTTTTTCACACCATTTGTCATTCATAATATTGTATATCATGCTTCATTCATATGATGACATCATCACTCGCCAGGTCACATGATCACTCATTGCACCTCATTCTATTACACTAGGCTGAAGGAGATTATAGTAAGGCTGAGGTGGCAGAGTTTGGAGGACGGGGAGAGACCCCAGCACCCTTTCTCCTATATAATTCATGTTACACAAACCTCAAGCAATGGTTTTCAATACAACTTGGAGAAAAGGTACTATAAAAATATTATTGAGTAAGAGTTCTTAAGGGAGTGCTGGATCAGGTGGATCTGGGGCTTTTGACTGACAGCATGTAGGGAGAGGTTATAGATTGGGGATGGGGGCTTTTGGAGGATCAAAGGGTGGTGAAGGCTCTGAAGAAGGACTGATATCAGGAGGATCTTGGGGAAGGCCTAGTCCCTCCAGCTTTGCTGACAAGGTGAAGGCAAGTGGATGACCTGCTGGAACCAGGGCTGGCACTGCTGAGGGGAAGGGCAAGGCTAGTGTTGGAAGGGAGAGTGGTCCTCAGGTGAGAGATGTAAGCATAGGGGCTGGAGGGGCTGTGGCTGGGGGTGTGACTGTTTGTAATAGAACGAGCGAACAGATGGGACGCGACGAACGATCACATGACCTGGCGATGACGTCATCATACGATCGAGCGCGGCATACGAACGAATAAACGAACGATGCGAAACGATGCGGAAAAATGATATCCAGCTTATCCCCAATAATCAGCACCGCAGCAACAGTTGCCACAGCTGCTGATCATTGCCTAGTAATCGAGGTCCTGATCACAAAGATATTCTTTACCAAAAACCACCTGACAAAGGTCGTGATCACAAACCTCATTATAGTTACCAAATTAGTCACTCATACTTAGTCAGAAATCACGGACCAACTTGTATAAATATCACCCAGTTTCTATCCGAAATAAAGCAGTTTTAGTTCAGTCCTTGATACAAGAATCAAGTCCCCCCCATACACACACATTCCCCTAAGTCTTAGTAATGACATCTAAGTGACTCTAGTGTTTCTGACTAAGCTCCAGAAGCCTAGCTAACTTCTGCCAGAACTGAGACCGGTATATAAATCTCCAAAGACTTAAGTAAACCCATTGAACCTGAATTCCAAGGCGAATTCAGTCTGTGCACAGCAAAGAACAAGACCCTCAAAATAGGGCACAAGAGAAAGACCTTTGAAAGATAAGGCACACAAGAAAGACCTTTAAAAGATAAGGCACTGCCGCTACAACTACTTAAAGCAAGCGCTTCCTCAACTGAAGGCTTCTTGGTACACATTGTGTACTAAGTCCCTAAGTAATAGTCCACTTCCCTAATTATCCAAAGGATAAGAGAGAGATAGAAGTGAGAGTTATTACACTGTTGATGGGAGTGTGATGGGCAATTAGGAAAAAAAAAGAGATATAATGGCTAATGGCCAGGTGGGGCAGGGGTTCCCAAAGTGGAAGGGGGACCTGGTGGATAGTGTAATGGGGCTAGTGGTGGCCCCATTACTCAAGAAGTCAATCTCAGAGTTTGCAGCTATCTTGTGCTTTTGAGGCTTAGCAGTAATGGCGAGGATGGTCCTAGGGCTCATTTTAAAGCAGGTGGCTGAGGCAGCCTTGGTGAAGTTCCTGAAGGGTCTGGAGGGGGTTGAGGTGGGTTTTGAGAAGGCAGGCCCACTGGGTGAGACCCTGAAGACTGAAGTAGTGGTTGTGGAAGTGGTGGTCCCTATGGTGCAGTGCTTGAGGTGGGACTCTAGAGTGGTGCAGCTTCTGGTGAGGAGGGTGCCTATGGTGACAAAGGAGGAGACTAGGAGGAGGGTGGAGGAGGTGATGGCAGAGTATGGTGACAAGGTGGACATTGGCAACACCCCTTTCTCTGCTATCTTACTGGTTACAATGGTTTGGTAGGCAACCTTTTGAGTCCACTTTCTACAATTATTACCCTCTCTATCTTGGATTGATTTGCTGTACCTGTTGCAGAGCAGTGGGGGGGAGGCAATAGTAATAAGTTACCCCTTTATCAGTGTCAGATTGGTGTCTTCTCTACTTTTTTGTGGTTTCTGGTACCTTTGGCTACATCTGGAGTGCATCTGTTTTGGTGCAGCACCTTCTTTCTTTTGTTGTCACCAACAAGGTATTGTCTTGGTGTGTCTTGGACTACATAGGGAGTCGGCTGACCTTGGGCATCAAGTGCTCAGTATAGGTTATCTACAGGTCCTTAGTGTCTGTGGTGGAGCCCTCTGGCTTTGGCGAGCTTCCTGGCGAGTGTAGTTTTGACATAGGTGACTGCTTTTTGGGTGTTATTGGAATGGGAGGGGAGGGGGACATCATTGGAACAATTGTCCCTACTGGTGAGGTGGTGCAGTATCTGGGCATCTTCCTCTTTGTGTATGGCTCAGTCCTGCCTCGAGTGTGGTGGGAGAGCAGAGTGACCATGTGGGGGGAGGCCCTTTGAGGTTGGGGAGGCCACCATATCTCTCTGGCAGGGCAGGTGTCAATACTGAATGTATATTGGTTCTCCAAGCTGTGGTATATGGCCTATCACCTGGACTTCCCAGCATGGGTAGTGAAGAGGCTGACGAAAGTGACTAGAGATTGGATTTGAGCAGAGAGGAGGGCCCAGGTCAGTTGGGATACTTTGGCAATACTGGTGGTTAGGGGAGGTCTAGGCCTTGTGGATTTCCCCAAGTGGTTGCACTGCTTGCAAGCCTGGTGGTTGAAGAGAGCTGCTGAACTGCAGGGTAGAGGTTGGGTGCCTCTACTGCAAAAGGTGTGGGAGATGAGATCCTCTCCTTGAGGGTCCTCTGGAGATCTGCTCTCTATGGTGGGGATGAATGGTGCTCAGCGGATGTGATTCAAGGGCTTTTGGTGGAGAGTGGTAGAGGGAGCATACAGAATTGGCCTGCATTAGCAGGGCAATGAGGGGGAGGTGATGTGGGGGCCTGATATGTGGAGTTGGGATAGGCTGCTCATGGGGGGTACCCCACTTGTAATGTTTGATATCAGGGATGGAGTGGAGTATCAGCAGGGTCTTGGCCTAGATCTTTGACCAAGTGGCTGGCAGGCAGCAGGGATCGGCGAGGAGTGAGACTGGGTGGGTATCTGGTCTTGGAGTGCCAAGGTGTGAAGGTGGCTTCCTTCTAAATACTGGGTGGTATGGTGGCTGGTGCTGCAGAGGAATGTCATGTTGAATTTCTGTACTGATCATCTGATGGATGGTGGCCACTTTGAGTGTGAGGAGTGTTACAATGTAGGGCAGGCTGGGGGTCTGGTGCAGATGCCGGAACATTGGCTAGGAGAGTGTGAGGTATTGGGGGACTTTTGGGTAGTAATCAGAAATAGACTGGGTGTAGAGCAGAGGCTGGTTGGTGTGGGGGGCTGCTGGAATGACTTG
>RBNI01004026.1:0-14773 GCA_003990745.1 Jimgerdemannia flammicorona
TCATCAACGGGCCCGGCATGCCAAGACCAGCACCCCGACCCCCCCCCACATGTTGCCAGTCGAAGGCACTGGGGCCCCCCTGTCCAGTATGCTCACCAGAATGCACATTGCTCGCCATCTTGATAGCACCGAAACTTGAAGATGTTGCCTAGTGTGTTGTCAGATGCTTGTGTCACCCGAATGTTACAGGTGAAAGGGTTGTCTACTCTCCATCTCTGAAGGATATTGTCTGATGGTATAAATAGTTGTAGTGCTTGATAGTTCTTCTTTTCTTGGTATTTCTGGCAGGTATTATATTTCTTGAGTATATCTTGGACTTGAGTTCTAAGGTTGGGCCAATGTTGTTATATTGTTCACAGCTTTTCTTCTATGTTCACCTGTCCTTAGTGGACTTTCTGATGTTCTTTTCAGATGAGATCTCCTTGTGCCTTTGTAATATTTTAGCATAGTTTATTTCTTTTCTTTATTTTTCTTCAATATTCTATGATCTTCCAGTACTTTCTGAATGCTTAGAAATCCTTTCTTGGTGCTAAGCATCCTCCAGTACTTATTTAGCTAGTCACTGAATGTTCTGGAAACTTGTAGAACTTTATTTGTCATCATTTATCATCTTTGCCAAGAACTTTCCTCTTGGCATTTTCCTTTGATTTCTCAGATCCTTCCAGATCCTTCTTTCAGATCTTGTATAAATATCCCCTTTGTTCTCATGAATAAAGTCTCAGAATATTTTCTTCCAGAAATCTTTTGAGAACATTTGAATTCTTAAGTATCTCTTCGAGTTACTTAGAATCACCAGAACTAATTGCTTCCTCATTTAGAAACTAGAACTGTTACACTTGGAGTAGCAGTTAAGTTACACCTAGCCTTATCAAGATATCTCTCAAGATATCAGTCATAACACTATAGAGGACAATGGGTGGAACCCTTCATACAGTATCTATGGTCCAGGCAATGCCTCATACAATCAGCAAGAAGAAGAGGAACAGCAAAACCCTATTCAGTCAAATGGGGCCATTGAGAGACTCTTGCAGACTACATTATCTCAGATTGCCCAACTTCAAGAATGTATAGAAAGAAAGGAAAGCAAGGCCCCCACTCATATCTCTGTATCTCAACTGATATCGATACATCTAACAGCAGTCACTATCAAGCCTCAGAAGCCTGATACTTTTGATGGTCAAAGAGGAGGACTGTCTACCAATGCCTGGCTTTTCCAATTAGAGCAATATGGAGAACTGACCAATTTGGAAGAAGCAACACTAGTCCAATTCGCCACCACACTCCTCTAAGGGAATACTGCAATCTGGTGGTGAAACCATATCTAGAATACCAGATTTGCTGGCTGGATCAGGATCTGGAATGAATTCTCTGATGCTGTTCAAGGCCAATTCAAACCAGTCAATAGCACCAAGGCCATGCGAGACCGTCTGGCAAATGTCAAACAACTCAAGTCTGTGCAAGCATATAATGCAAAATTTCTATCAATCCTGCTTGAATTACCACATATCACTGAAGACGAGAAGGTTGACAAGTACATCTGAGACCTGAAAGGTCAAACCCGAGTTCATGTTGAACTAGAAGAACCCAAGGACCTAGATATAGCAATGAAGATTGCTGATAGGTTTGATGTCATCACCTATGGTCACTGCTTTGAACAGAAGAGACTGCCTTTCAACAACAACCACAAAAGGGAGGAACCCAAAGTCAGAACTGTTAGACCTGCCCCTATAGACCTAGACACCATTGACAAGAGTAAGAAAGGCAAACTTACATCCAAGGAAAAGGCGTGCCTCAAGAAGGCTGGAGCCTATTTCTTTTGCCATCAGCCTGGTTACATTGCAACCAAATGTCCCAAGAAAACTGCCAAACCAAAGAGGATTCTGGTCCTGTCCAAAGACACCCAAGGCCAACCAGTTAAACAAGAAGTTATACTCAATTTCATACAAGTCAACCCCAAGACCCAGATCCCTCAAGTACAGTCAGAAGGAGCCATTGGTTTGGACCTTCAAGGAGTACAACAAGTCACTATTCCTGCACATGAAAGAAGGCTCATTCCAACTAGCCTTTCAGTCAAATTCCCAAGGAATATTATGCAAGAATTGCACCAAGATCTGGCCTCAGTTTTAAGCACTCATTGGATATTGGTGCTGGAGTTATTGACTCTGACTTCTGAGGCAAAATGCAAGTCCTGCTAGTCAACCACAAGAACCAACCATATACCATCAATGAAGGTGACAGAATTGCACAGCTCATTCTAGAGCAAGCCACCCTACCAGTCATCAAAGAGGTCACCAAGCTATCTTCAATCAAGTGAGATCAGAAAGGCTTTGGCAGCACTGATAAAGTTGCAAGCATAGCCAAGAACTGAGCCAATTCAATGCTCATTTTCAAAGACCTAGTCAAGGGACAAGAGTTAGATGTTCTCATAGACAGTGGAGCTATTGGGAACTTCATCAACAAGAACCTCATCAACAAGCTCAAGATTCTCATCAAACTAGCTGGCAAGAATGGTGGAGTGGTCACTGCAGATGGCACCACCTTATCAATTGACTCAATTGCTGCTAAACTCCCTCTCAAGATCCAGAAGTACTGGGAACATTTAGATTTTGAGGTAGCACCACTAGGAGACCATGACCTGATCCTAGGCAAATCCTGGCTTACACAATACAACCCTCAGATTGATTGGACCAAGAATGAAGTCACCCTGATTCAGGGTGGAACCAATATTACCATCAAGCCAGACAAGACTCAGATGAAAATCCCAATTGCTACCCTTTTGGCAATTCAGTTCAAGAAGGCTCTCAAGAAAGCTATCTGTGCCTTTATGGCACTGATCTGACCAAAGAAAGAAGACAAGAAGCTATCAATTAGTGAAAGCATCAAGTTACTACTGAACAAGTACAAGGATGTCTTCCCAGACAAACTACCTGGCCTACCACCTTCAAGAGATCATGACCACGAAATCAAGTTGGTACCTGATGCAGCTATACCTAAGAAGAAAATGTACTGTATGTCTCTACTCAAAATTGAAGTAGTCAAGAAGGAACTCAACAAACTCATTGAGTGAGGAGCCATTCAACCAAGCAAGTCACCCTTTGGCTCCCCAGTCCTATTTGTCAAGAAAAAGGATGATACTCTGCAAATGTGCATAGACTACTGAGCACTCAACAAGATCACAGTCAAGAACCATTATCCGCTACTGCTCATAGATCAAATCTTTGATGCTCTCAAGAATGCAAAGTACTTCACCAAGATTGATCTTACCTCTGGATATTACCAAATTTGAATTAAGCCAGAAGACATACCCAAGACTGCCTTCATGACACCCTTTGGACTCTACGAATTTTTAGTCATGGCCTTTGGTCTCACCAATGCACCAGCAACCTTTCAAGATCTCATGAAAACTATCTTCAAGGATCAGCTCTATATCTTTATACTTGTATATATTGATGACATCCTGATCTTCAGTAGCACTGAAGAAAAACACTGCAAACACATTAAACAAGTCCTCAAGATCCTTCATGAGAACAAGCTCTATGCAAAGCTTAAGAAATGTGAATTTTTCAAGGATCAAGTCGAATACCTTGGACACATTATATCAGTCAAAGGAATTCAAGTAGACCTAAGGAAAATACAAGCCATTGAACAGTGGCCTATACCAGCAAACCTAACTGAACTCAGGTCCTTCCTTGGTCTGGCTGGATACTACTGTCAATTTGTCAAGAACTTCTCTGGTACTGCAGAATCTTTGACAAATCTCCTGCAAAAGGAACTCAACTCTGACCTCTATGTCTTCTACATCTGGGATGCTTTCTGTCAACAAGCTTTTCAAGAACTCAAGAACCACCTGATCCATACACCTGTCCTTAGAAACATGGACCCAAACTTGAAGTTCACAGTTACTATAGATGTATCTAACTTTGCCATTGGTGCAGTCATTTCTCAAGATGATGGTCAAGGATATGGACCTATTGCCTTTGAGTCAAGAAAATTGTCCCCAGCTGAACAAAAGCTGGCTACTCATGAAAAGAAACTCCTGGTGATCATGTATGCCCTCAAGACCTGATAATATTACCTAGAAGGAGTTGAGTTTGATGTGATCATTGATCACAGATCCCTTCAGAACATCAACACTCAACCAACCCTTTCTTACCAACAAGCCAAGTAGAGTCAACTACTTCAGACCTTTATCCCAAACATCATCTACGTACAAGCCCAGCAAAACTCTAGTTGTACCAGATGTACTTTCAAGAAGATCTGATCTTGCCACAATTTTACAAGTCACCATGGCACCCAAATTCCACAATCAGTTCAAGAAGACATATGAATAAGACTTTTCAGTTCTACAAAGGAACACCAAGGAATTCAAGGAAAAGTACACCATCAGGGACAATCTTATATACTATCAAGACAAAGTATATATTCCTGCCAACCCTGAACTACAGTACAAGATTCTTCATGAATACCATGACTCCCCACTAGCTGGTCACCTTGGAACTGAGAAGACCATCAAGAATATCCAACAAGATTACTACTGGCCAAGTATGCTCAAGGAAATCAAGGAGTATGTCCAAAGCTGCAATCTTTACCAAAGAAACAAGTCAAGCAACCAAGCACCCACCAGTCTTCTGCAACCCCTGCCAATTCCAACCAAGAAGTTCAAACAGGTCACAATGGACTTCATTGTGTAACTCCTACAAACCAAAATAGGCTATGATGCTATTGTTGTGTTTGTAGACTGTCTCACTAAGATTACAATCACTGAGCCAACCACAACCAATGCCACTGTCCTAGAAATTGTAAGAATCTTCTTCAAGACTGTCTTCCACCATTATGGACTTCCCTAAGTAATTATCAGTGACTGTGACCCCAAGTTCACAAGCTACTTCTGGTAAGTACTCTTCAAGACCCTTGGAACCCAAATTGCTATGTCCACTGTCTTCTATCCTCAAACTGATAGACAGACTGAGCAAATGAACAGAACACTCAAACAAATGCTCAGAAACTACATATCTTATGAGCAAGATAATTAGGACCACTATCTGACCTATGCTGAGTTTACCTACAATAATGCCACCCAATAATTAACTGGCCTTTCCCCATTTCAGCTACTTTATGGTCAAAACTTGGAGACCCCTGCAAGCCTAGTCTCATTCCAGCAATCCAGTTACACACAAGTCTCCACAGCCCAAAACCTTATCAACAAAATGGATTCTCTTCTCAAGATCACCACTATGAACCTACAAAAGGCTCAGCAACATCAAGCTAAGTATGTAGATAAGAAGCAGCAAGATGTCACATACAACATTGATGATATGGTTCTACTCAAAGCTGACAATATCAAGGCTCAATCTCATGTTAACTACTAGTCAGCCAAATTCCAGCCCAAGTATCTTGGATCCTTTGAAATCACTGAGCAAGTCTCCACCTGGTCTTACCACCTCAATCTGCTAACAACTATGCATATACACCCAGTATTCCATGTGTCACAACTCAAGGCCTGGAACCAGTCACCTCCTTACTCTGGCTGAATTTCAACACCATCAGTACCAGTGATAGTTGAAGACCACATCGAGTATAAAGTCAAGAAAATCTTAGACAAATGAGTCTAGTACTATTGCACAGAATACCTAGTCAAGTGGATGGGTTACTCTGAATATGATGCCACCTGGGGATCTGCCACCAATCTCAAGAACTCTCAAGACCTCATCTAAGAGTTTGAGCAAAAAGAAACTCATTGACTGTCTGTGAGGTTCTCCCCTTGGATAGTAGATGACATACTGTGCTGATCAGGTACATTAAGCATTGGGGCACTCTAAAGAATACAGCATCAGAAATAAGAGATATAGGAGAACTCTATAAATCCTGCAACCAATGAGGTTAAAACCAGTTCAAGATGATACTTTGGCCCTTGCCTTATACAAGGATGACCAGTCCTTACCAATGAGCCAACATATTTTGTTTGAGGTTTCTTTTAGTCTTATTGTTTATTATGTGTAACTTTGAGAATTCAATGAGGACATTGATTCTTAAGGAGGGGAAGATGTAACATTTTAGCATAGTTTATTTCTTTTCTTTGTTTTTCTTCAATATTCTATGACCTTCCAGTACTTTCCAAATGCTTAGAAATCCATTCTTGGCACTGAGCATCCTCTAGTACTTATTTAGCTAGTCACTGAATGTTCTGGAAACTTGTAGAACTTTATTTGTCATCATTTGTCATCTTTGCCAAGAACTTTCCTCTTGGCATTTTCCTTTGATTTCTCAGATCCTTCCAGATCCTTCTTTCAGATCTTGTATAAATATCTCCTTTGTTCTCATAAATAAAGTCTCAGAATATTTTCTCTCAGAAATCCTTCAAGAACACATGAATCCTTAAGTATCTCTTTGAGTTACTTAGAATCACCAGAACTAGTTGCTTCCTTATTTAGAAACTAGAACCATTACAGCCTTAATGGTCTGAGAAGCTTTCCTTAGAGTCTAGTTCCTTAGGACACCCTTCTTCTGATTTATTGTAGCTGGTGAAAAAGTACATCAACATTGTTGTGAGCTTTCCCTGCTTTGTAAATAATGGTGATTTTATAATTCTGAAGAATAAAGATCTAGCAGACTAGGATTCTGGTAGGTTTTTTATTATTGAATAGCCATTTGAGAGCTGCATGGTCTGTGATCAGAGTGAACCTTTTTCTAATGAGATAATGCTTGAATAGGGTGATCACCCATATGACTGTAAGGTATTTCAGTTTAGTGCTACCATAGTTCATCTACTGCTGATTGGTAGCTTGGCTTGTATAAGCTATCACATAGTATTATTGGTCAGGTCCTTCTTGGGCTAGAACTGCTCCTAGGCTATCTTTGGAGGCATTTATATATAAGATGAATGGCTTCTATAGATTGGGGCACACAAGGATTGGTACTGTAGTTATGCAGTTCTTGAGTTCTCTGAAGGCTTTCTCTTATAGTTCTGTCTATTTGTAAGATACTTCTTTCTTGAGAAGAGCTTGGATTGGGGCAGCAATTTGGGCAAAGTCCTTAATAAATCTTCTGTAGTAGGATACTAGTATCAGAAATGATAGAGTTTCCTTCAGTGTCTTGAGTACTGGCCAATTGTTGATTTTCTTAGTTTTCTTTGGATCTGCATGGGTTCCTTCTTTCAAAACTATGAATTCAAGGAATTCAAGTTCTGTTTTCCAAAATTGTATTTCTTAGCATTGAGTCTCATGTGATTCTTATGGGTGAGCTTGAAGATTTCTTCTAGGTAGTGCAGATGTTCCTCAAAATTTGCTAAAGGGATATTGGAATCATCTATATATACAAATAGATAGTAGTAGATTAGAGGAGCATAGAATGATTCATCATCCTCTAGAAGATGAGAAGTGTATTGCAAAGTCCAAAGAGTATTCAGAGATATTCAAACAGTTTTCCTAGAGCAAGGAAGACTGTCTTTTGAATGTCTTTTGAGTTCATGGAGATCTTGTGGAATCCTGCAAAAAGGTCCATATTGCTGAAGTATCTAGTATCTTATAACTGATTCAAGAGGTCATCAATTCCGGGCAAAGCATAAGCATCCTTTTCAGTGACTGAATAGAGTTTTCTATAATCTATGCAGAGTCTCCATCCTTCTTTCCTTGGTATGATAAGGATAGGGCAGGCCCAAGGACTGGTTGAGGGTCGGATGACTCCATTATCTAAGAGTTCTTGAATGTGCTCTTTTTTGAATATCTTTAGGTAATGGGATATTCTATAGGATTTCAGCTGAATGGGTATTGCATTTTCAGTATATATACTATGGTGATATGATGGGTTGTATGGTAGGTTATCATAATTGGTAGTGAAGATATCTTGATATTTGTTGAGGAGTTCTACTAGTTGTTACTGTTGCTGGAGTATCAATTCTTCTCTGATGTTGGTGGAAGGCTTCACTGTCTTCTGGGTCGCAGAGGGGCCTTTCCTTTCTTCTAGGACCTTTTGCCATTTTCTGATAAGCTTAGCTCATAAACTTCTCAATGAATTCAGTTGAGAAAAAACACCAGGTGTCCTATGATGGTGCTTTTTGGCAAGGTGATGGTTTCCCAACTTTGGTTGGTTACTTGGGAGTATACTGGATTCATATTGTCAGAGAATGTATGTCCTTCTATATCCAAGTTTGGAATGTCTTCAATGGGTTCTAAGAAGAGGTTTCTGGGGCAGGTGGTGCAAAGATTTCGAAGGTGGTTTGCTCTCCAGGCTCCAGGATGAGATTCTTGTATAGTTTGACTAGTTGGTAGTATACTTGCTGGAGAGCATTCCTCTTGAGAAGGTTGACTTGAAGGATGTATACTTCTTTCTTATCTGAACTTCCAAATCCTTTGGCTTGTCTTGTTCCTTCAGTCAGTTTGGAGACTTCCTGTAATTGTGGAGTCTTGATCTTTATGAAGACTGCTTCGGCAATCTTCTGTCCTCTAATAATTTGGCACCATTCTATACTGCTGTTGTGTAGAATGATCTTGATTTCACCTGTATATCCTGGGTTAATAGTTCCTTCTTCTATGGTTATTCCTTGTCTGATAAGTCCAGACCTTGAGGTCAGTTGGATGTAAGTTCCTTGTGATGACTACATAGCTAGTCTAGTTCTGATTATAAATGATTTTCCAGGCTTGATGGATTTATCCTCCAACCTGTGAAGGTCATATCCTATATCTTCTAAGTGAGCTTTGGTTAGGGGTTTGGCCTTGGGATGTAATAGGGAATACTGAGCAACATCCTTGCTGAGTTCACACTGTTCTTGGGCTGAAGCTCTACTAGCAGAGAGTCTCTAGGTTCTGAGTTTGAGGTGTGGCCATCTGGCTCCTATAGAGGGATCTTGGAGATAGTTGATTCCTCTTCTTCCTATATGTTCTAGGGCTTTCATGAAGTTGGTGGCATCTTCTACCCATCCTTGGTGGGTTGAATGTCTGATGAGAGCTAGGATGTCTTTCCCTAAATCATAGATCTTTAGGGTCCTTCTTCCTGGCTTCTTGGTCTGGCTTTTTTGAATATAGCCTCTATTATCTCCTCTCTTCAAGGTGTAGATTGCAACATCATGACTGAGGAGAATCTTCTGATATCTGTAGTCTCAGTAGTCTGAGTGTCTTCCATGATTGCAATATCTCATTACTTGGAAATGTTGTTCCTGGTTGTTGATCTCTTATTGTCTCAGGAATCGATATCTATCTTGGTCATAAGTTGGGGGAAGAGTGGACAAGCAGTATACTTCTGTTCAGGTAAAGAGGCCTTGTTCTTGAAATCAACTTTGCAACTAAGTGGTACTTCTTGGAAGATAGTTGACCATGTAACTATAGTGGGTTCTGATCTTTGGGGTCTCTGTCTTTCTTGTTAGTCTAGTAGATGGCACTGATAGCAGTAGTCTCAGGGAGAATGGAACACCATTTGGTATAGACATCTTTATAGCTGAAAAGCTCTTTCTTAGTAAGTTTCTTTCTTGGAAATAATGGGGATCATGCTGGGTCCTTCTTCCATATTCCAAGAGTCATTATCTTTAAGTGTTGACCAGCAAGGGTCATCCCAGAGAATGAGTTTGGGGACCTCATCTTCTTTGGGTACTTCTTGTTCAAGAATCTCCTGTTCAGGGGTTTCTTCTTCCTCTGATGAATCTTGATTCCAAATTGCTTATACTTCTGTAGCCTTGGCTGCAGGTGTCTCTGGAATATGTCTGTATTTCTTCTTCTTTCATCTGTATTCTGGGCAGACTGTGCCTCACAAATTCCTTATCCCAATGATCTTGGAGGAGTGTTTGGGGTACTTGTGTCTCTTGAGGCAGGTGAGGCATCCTTTGATTTCTCCTGCAATAGCTCTGATGATAATGGGGACAGAGTTCTTGTCTCATATATTACCTTCTGACCTGTCATCCACTAGATTGATCTGGGGATTGAGTCTGGGATTATTTCCATCTTCAGATTCTTTCTCCTCTTCAGTAGTAGATTCTTTACTACTAACATATTTCTCCTGGATAGTAACCTTCTTCTTCTACTTTGATTGCTTATAGCTTATTATCTTAACCCTATACTTCTTACCTTGGTAGTCAAACTTGAGTACTTATTGACTGATATCAATAACAGTATTCATTTCCTTCATCCAGTTGGTACCAAGGTTCATATCATAGGTGACAACTTTGGTAACAACAGCTTTCAGAATAGAGAACTGAATATGTCCAAGAGATATA
Source organism: Jimgerdemannia flammicorona (assembly GCA_003990745.1). Lineage (NCBI taxonomy): Eukaryota > Fungi > Mucoromycota > Endogonomycetes > Endogonales > Endogonaceae > Jimgerdemannia > Jimgerdemannia flammicorona. The sequence goes on from RBNI01004026.1 coordinate 10,202, forward strand.
GTGATATTTCATACTTCTCCAAGAGGTTGAGTTTGGGCTCCTTCTGCTACTATGTACTGAGATTGGATGATTCATCAATGGACCATTAGAGAGTATCCAAGAATCATTTGGCAATGACACAAACAGCTGCTTCTGTATCTATGATGATTTTTGCCTTTTTTCCACTAATATCTCTGTTTAGGTAGGTGCTGATATGTCTTTCTGCACCTGGATGAGTATGAGAGCTAACTCTTACTATAGAATGAGGATCTGGCCAGTGCTAGACCTAGTGGTCCTCAGTAATTTGTTTCAGACTCCAACTGATATTAGTTGCAGGAATTGTAGGAGAGGGACATCTATCTTGACTTCTTGAATCTTCTGCCAGGCTTCATTGTAGATATCTCTGGGTATGGTCTTCAGGGTGTACTTCTTCTTGGGCTTTGGGGCAGTAGGTTCCCATTCTTCTTATTCTATTTCTTCATCCTCTGATAGCAACTCATTTGTCTTGGGGACAAAAGATGAGGGGGTCTGGGGAGGTGTTTTTCATCTTCTTCTTGAATACTTCTTCTGCTGATATTCCTGGATGGCCTTCCTATAGGTCTCTTTCTTTTCTCTGCTGGGTAGACCGTTTTTTGAGTAGTAACCTTTGTATAGTATAAGTCTAGGTCACTATAGTCTTCACTGTTGCTTGCTTCTTCAAAATCTTCTACAGGATGAGCTTTGGTCTTCTTGTACTGAATGTCATTCCTTCAGTTTGGTGGTTCTGAGTCCCTTCAGTCACTTCTTTTATTTTCACATTCAGTGGTATAGTGTCCAAATTGTCTACAGTAGAAGTATTGAACTTGGGCTCTATCTCAGACAGAGTATCTTCTTTCCTCTTATTGGTAGTTTCTGTTATCTCTAGATAGATAACCTTGGCTCCTCTGAGGTGAGTATTCTCTGTTGTTTTGATAACTCCAATTTTCACATATGGTTAGTTTTTCAATCTGTCCAACCAATCAGTCCAACTTAGAACTAAGGTCTTGGATTTCACTCCTGTTCTTTTTGCCTTTCTTGGCTGGCATTCTTTTTTCAGACTTTTCTTATCCTTGAAGGAGTCCTTGTAGGGCTTTGACCAGGATGTCTTCTTTATCATTCTTTTTGTTATAGTTACTCCAGATAGTCTCTTGTCTAATATCAAAGAATCCTTAGACTGTATCTACTTGCTCTTTAGACCTTCTGATGCCTAGGGTATGGATATGCTGGGCAATATTTAGGGGAATTCCATTTATGAAGATCATTGGACCTATGATGTCTTAGTTGGTAGCATTGAACCCAGCTTTATGCATCCTCTTCTGAATTCTTATAAAGAAGGCTCTGGGTGATTCTCTAAGATTTATCTTCGTCCTTATGATAGATTCTTGAGCCTTGTAGTGGGTTTCATTTCCTGCATATTTTTTGATAAGCCAGTGGACCATGGCTATGTATTCTAGCTTGTAGGATGCTGCTGCTTATATATATTTATGCTGCCAGTTCTGAGTGGAGGTTATTTGTTGTTCAGTGAAAAATTCCTCTGACTGGTTCTCTGAGCTGGGTCTTGTAAATGGTGATTTTTATTTTATTTGAGAGATTTCTCAGAGCTACAATTCCTTTGATTCCATCAAAGAATTCTCTGGGGTCTTTCTTCAGATATCCTGCAAAAGTTGACAATGAGGGGGCTATTTCATCATCACTTTCTTCTGATTCCATTTCTGGTCTAGATTCTGATTCAGATTCTGACTCTAATTCACTTTCTGAACTATTACTGGAGATGGGGGTGCTTGGGTATTTGAGGATAGTATTCTGGACCTTGGACAAAGTGGAATGAGTCTAGGTATTCTTAAAGGAACTACTTCTAATTCTGCAAGGGCTGGTGGTAAAGATTTGATGGGTGAGACTGATGGGACTTCTCTGGAGTATCTGGCTGCTGAATGCCAGACTTATATAATAAGATCTTCTAGTTCTTGTACAAGTTCTTCAAATTGTCCAACGGGATCTCCTGTATTATCTAGTAGATCTGGTTGGGAATTTCAGACTATACAAGCTTCTGATTCTAGTTGGGATCCTTCTGATGCTGTATAGTTGGCAAGTCTTTAAAGTTATTACTTCTCTTTCTGTCCAAATACTGGTGATGACTAGTTCTCCTATAGTAGTAGAGTTTGGTATTGTATTAAATATATATAGTTTGACTATAGATTCTTGTGAGCTGAAAAGTCATATTAATTTTAAAATCTTTCCAGTTGAGCTCCCAAATGTAATATGCCCAGCATAATAGAGGCAAATTACAAGATTGGTAGTTGATGTATATAGTTTGGCTTGAGCCCCTAGTTACTTTGTTAAAAGTAACAAAATGTTCTTGATTTTCTTATGGATATTTAGTAGTATAATAGTCAAAACTGAATATCTATAAGTAACTTTCTTATTGGAATGAGTTCTTCTAGAAGTAGTGGTAATTTTATATATATAGTATAGATATTCCTTATACATGATGGTCTGGCCATTTAGCAGTTTTTCTTATGTGATTTCTGCATGATGATTTTATATAACACAGTGATCTCCAAAAGTATATGATTTCTGGCATGATAATCTCTTGTATAGCATGATGATCTCTGTCTAGCACAGAAGGTTCCTTATATGTGATGTTCTGGTAATTTGGCTGATAACTTGATTTGGTTCAGATTCTCCGGAAATAGTATACCAAGAATTATATAGATAGCAGATTCTTCCTGAATTAGTGGTTTACTAGGAATAGAGGATGGTGTGGATTCTTCTCACTGAGAATAGATGAATAACTCAAATGGCAGGGTTTGACAGTGACCAAACAGTTGGCTCCACATCTAAGCCACCGGGATGGTGAGCTTCTCAAGTTTTGGGGGCCACAAATATAGGCTCCAAGGAGCACCGACAGGTGTACCTCATCCCTTAGGTATAGGAGTCCAACCTGGTCTTTTCGGCATAGCCATAGCTTCTAGTTTCAGCAAGTTACAAGGATTTCAAGAATTTTGGGGCAAGACAGGCAAAACGACACAGGCAAGACAGGCAGGATGAGTAACATGGGTAATACAGGCAACATGGACAAGATGGGCAAGACAGGCAAGATGGCAAGATAGGCGACATAGGCAAGATGGGCAAAACCAGCAAAATGACACAGGCAAGATGGGCAAGATGGGCAAGATGGGCAAAATGGGCAAAACGGGCAAGATGGGCAACATGGGCAAGACAGCAAGATGGGCGATATGGACAAGATGGACGACATGGGCAAGATGGGCAAAATGGGCAAAACAACATGGGTAAGACCGGCAAAGTGGGCAATATGGACAACATGGGCAAGATGGCAAGACAGGCGACATGGGCAAGATGGGCAAAATGGGCAAAATGACAGGGCAAAATGGGCAAGATGGGCAACACAGGCAAGACAAGATGGGCGATATGGGCAAGATGGACAAAATGGGCAAAATGACAGGCAAGATGGGCAAGACAGGCAAGATGGGCAAGACGGGCAAGATGGGTAACATGGGCAAGATGGACAAGATGGGCAAGACAGCAAGACAGGCGACATGGGCAAGACAGGCAAAATGGACAAAACGATACAGGCAAGACGGGCAAGACGGGCAAGACAGGCAAGATGGGTAACAAAGGTAACATGGGCAACACAGGCAAAATGGGCAAGACAGGCAAGATGGCAAGATGGGCGACATGGGCAAGATGGGCAAAATGGGCAAAACGACATAGGCAAGATAGGCAAAACAGGCAAAACAGGCAAAATGGGCAAGACGGGCAAAAGGGGCAAGATGGGCAAAATGGAAAAAACGAGCAAGATGGGCATAATGGGCAAAACGGGCAAGATGGGCAATACGGGCAAGATGGCAAGATGGGCAATATGGGCAAGATGGGCAAAATGGGCAAAACGACACAGGCAAGACTGGCAAAATGGGCAAGATGGGAAATATAGGCAAGACAAGATGGGTGACATGGGCAAGATGGGCAAGATAGCAAGATGGATGACATGGGTAAGATGGGTAAGACAGGTAAGATGGGCAAGATGAGCAAGATGGGCAAGATGGGCAAGATGGGTAATATGGGCATGATGGGCAAGATGGGCAAGATGGCAAGTCAGGCGACATGGGCAAGATGGGCAAAACGAGCAAAACGACATGGGCAAGACGCAGATAACACAGGCAAGATGGGCAAGATGGGCAAGATGGCAAGATGGGCAACATGGGCAAGATGGACAAAATGGGAAAAATGACATGGGCAACTGGGCAACTGGGCAAGACAGGCAAGATGGGCAAGATAGAGAGGCACTAATAGGGGTAGGCCAGATATACTAGATGCCAAGTACTTGAGGTGGTTGGGGCTCACAACCCATACCTACTCTTGGGTGGGGCAGGCTAGGTAGGAGGATCTAGTTACTCGGGCAGTGAGGTTGCAACTCACATCCTAAAGGTGCTTAGATTGTTATTAGTTTGGAAATTGTAGTGTGAGAGTAGGGTGGGGTGAGATGCAGAATGTGGCTGCTGGTATGGTATGAGGATTTTAGATAGTTAATAAATGGGGCTCCGGCCTATAGAGGAA
>RBNI01004027.1:0-14773 GCA_003990745.1 Jimgerdemannia flammicorona
GAAGAGGAACAGCAAAACCCTACTCAGTCAAATGGGGCCATCGAGAGTCTTTTGCAGAATGCACTAGCTCAGATTGCTCAACTTCAAGAATGCATAGAAAGAAAGGAAAGCAAGGCCTCTGTTCATATCTCTGCACCTCTACTGACATCAATATATCCAACAGCAGTCACTATCAAGCCTCAGAAGCCTGACACCTTTGATGGTCAAAGAGGAGGACTGTCTACTGATGCCTGGCTTTTCCAATTGGAGCAATATAGAGAGCTGACCAATTTGGAAGAAGCAATACTAGTCTAATTTGCCACCACACTCCTTCGAGGGAATGCTGCAATCTGGTGGTGAAATCATATCCAGAATACCAGATTCTCTGGCTGAATCAAGACCTGGGGCAAATTCTCTGATGCCATTCAAGGCCAATTCAAACCAGTCAACAGCACTAAGGCTGTGTGAGACCATCTGGCAAATGTCAAACAACTCAAGTCTGTGCAAGCATACAATGCACAATTCCTGTCAATCCTACTAGAATTACCACATGTCACTGAGGACAAGAAGGTCAACAAGTACATCTGAGGCCTGAAAGATCAAACTCAAGTTCGTATTGAACTAGAATAACCCAAGGACCTAGATACAGCAATGAAAATTGCTAATAGGTTTGATATCTGTAAGAGGGTTGCTTTTTAGGGTAACTGTTACATAGTTCTGGAAGGGTTTTCTGGAAGTTCTGGATATTCTGGAAGACCGTTTTCTTATGGTCAAGATCAATTTCATATGGAGTACATCCTCTATGCTTATTGATTTCAAGATTGGGTTGACATCTCAACCAAAGTCCTTTCAATGGACTAGTTCTAGATATTCAGGATTTTCCATATTTCAGGAAGTTCAAGGAACTAAGACCAGCTTAGTTTAATTGGCGTATCGCTGCAGACAATACCCAATTAGGAATTTTCGTGATGGGGTTAGGAGTGAGACCTAATGGGGAGTGGATTTACTTAAGAGTAGTTTGTGAGTTATTAAATAGATTTATTTTCTATTCATGATATTGCTATACTAGGAGTAGTTGTGTGGGAGATATTGTGGGGAAGTGTTCAGGAATGTTCTTGTGTGTTTGAGTCTGAGATTCTGAGGTCTGGGGGAGGGGGTATTTATACTAGTGAGGGGCTATCTGGACTATACTAACTATGGGTATAGCACTAAGTGCTTTGCTGAGTCGGAATACAGTCACGTAGTACAAGTGTGATCTGACATGTCAAGAGATTGTCTGACTGCTGAGTCAGTTCACAGTCACATCGTACAAGGCTAATCTAACTATACTATGACTGCTAGGCTATTTATAGGTTTAGACACTGTCTGGATAGTCTTCGATGACATTACCATTGATGACATCATCTCTGATAAAGTAGTCATCTAGGAAAAGTGGTTCGCGGATTACTTCTCCTTGTTCACTGAGATAATAATATATTGGAACTCCATCTCCATCCCATAGGATAGCATCGTCTGTCTCATATGCTGGATAAGGTGTTGGTGGACGAAGAAGTGGTGCATCATTTTCACTTTCATCGGATTCACTGTCTGTATACCTTCTATAGGTTACAGCACTATGAGTTGCGGGGTTGTAGTATGCTGGTGGCTATGGTTCATGTCACTTGTACTCAGATGGTGGGGTTGTTGGTTCAATCTTGAGAGTTATCTGAAGGTACAGGTTGTGTTCTCTGGTCTCTTCATTATAGTTGAAGTAATCGGGGGGTGAATGCAGGTTGGTATTCGTACCAGTGGTCATTGTCCCAATAAGTCTTGTACATGGTTATGAACTGTTGTAAGTTCATTGGCAGAGTTGGTGGTGTGATCAGAGTTGGAAGAGATCCTTGGCTTGAGGTCATGTCGGCGTCGGAAGGATCATTGTCTTCTGCTTCGTCTTTGTTGAAGTTGATTATATCGTAGATGTCCTTCATAGCATATCTGACTTGGGGCATTTGCAGAATGTGGTCATCGGGGTGCGGGAAGGTTCTGTCTGTGGTTTCAACATACTCAAGATACTTGTGATTGAGTTCTTGTATCATGTCATCGATTTGGCTGTAGGACAGGGTAGCAACCATTTCACTAGTAGTGACTCAGAGGCAGGGAATAAAGGTACTGTACTCATAAAAGAGCTCTCGGTGTTTGCGGGCAATGAGCTTCTGGTGTTGAAATATCTGGGTAATGTCTGTATCATGGTGGTGGTCAACCATGTCTTCCAGGAGGTGGCCAATCTGGTAGTAGCTTGAGATTTGTCCAATCTAGTAGGCCTCATTAATCATATTCAGGGCATTCCATTGGGCTTCCACGAAGTAGAGAGGTGCTTAGCTATAGATATTCATGAGGGGCAGAGGGGGTGTGGCTCAGTTGACAATGGCATTCCAAATGTCAGCACAGATGCAGTTGTAGATCTCAGTAGTCATGTTTGTGTATTTAGAAGTTGTGGTTGTTATTGTTTTGGTTCTTTGTTTCAACGCATCTCTGTGCTGGGTATATATGCATTTGTTCTGGATTAGTAAGATCCCATTTATGTGAATCTTATATTCCGTGACTTGGTATTGACTCAGCTTTGTGCGCTGTGACTTCTGTTTGACTCAGCTTCGTGATCTTGCAGGTGATTTCCAGATTTGTTCAGAGATCACGTGTGATTTCCGTGGCTTGGAGGTTGTGCACTTACAACTCTCCCCTTCTTAGCTTTTGACGTCCTCATCGGGGCCTTCTAATTGTTCTGTCTTGCTGAGTTCTTGATTAGATTCATAATAATTATAGTGTTTGAGAGAGTAGTATATGTTGTGTACTGATAGGTATTGGAGTATTCAGATTTCAGTTGTTTAAGGAATTGTATTCCTGAACTAAGTCAGTAGCATTCTGGAGATTGGTCTTGGATTCCCATGTTGTATCATGGATCGGATAACCTTTCTATTTAATGAAGTACTCAGGGTGGTTCTTGTGGTCACGTTTGTTGAGGATTTGTTTGACTTCGTATTCTTTCTGGTCATTAATAATGATAGGTGCAGGTGGTTTTGTAGTTCTGTTCAGGAATAGTTCATCATCATTGTCATTGTATCGCTTGAGACATTGGATATTGAAGACTGGGTGAATCTTAATAGTGTCTGGTAGCACCAATTTGTAGGAGGTCGGGGAGATTTGTGAAATGACTTCAAATGGTCCAATGAACTTGCTGTTTAGCTTTGTAGATGGTCTGTGCTTGAGGTTATCAACTCGGTATCCTCGGATGTCTAGTAGAACTTTTTCTCCAATATCGAAGGTTTCTTCTCGGCGATGTTGGTTAACATACTGTAACTGTTGTTCTTGAGCTCATGATAAGTTCTCAATTGCGATCTGGCTTAGATTACGCATCCAGAGTAAGAATTCTTCAACAGCTTCAACTGTAGAGGGTTCTTCAGTGGTTCGGATGAGTGTTAGAGAAGTGTTTGGGTTTTGTCCAGTATTGGAGAAGAATGGGGTCATTCCAAGAGAGGCTTGCTTACTATTGTTATAGGCAAACTTGACTGCAGTAAGGTGTTCATGCCAATCATCTTGTCTGTAGGAAACATAGTTTCTTAGCATTTGTTCCAGAGTTCAGTTCATTCTTTCAGTTTGGCCATCAGTTTCAGGGTAAAAGGCTATAGATAGTGCAAGTTTCATTCCAAGGTATATATGGAGGGCTTTCCAAAAATGGCTGGTGAATTTCAGATCTCAGTCACTAATAATGATCTTAGAGAGACCATGATAGTGGAAGATATTGTCAAACAAGAGTGTAGCTATGTCTGGTGCTGTTGCAGTGGTGGTGATTGGTACAAAGTGAGCTTGTTTGCTGAGATAGTCCACAAAGACAACAATTGCGTCCTTCCTGTTCTTGGTTCAGAGTAGTTGTACAATGAAGTCCATGGAGACTTATTCCCAATTAGTGGATGGTACTGGAATAGGGTGGAGTAGACCAGGTTTTGCTAGTGTTGAGGACTTGTTTCATTGGCAGACATCACAGGAAGTGATATAGGTCTTGAGTTGATCTACCATTCGGGGCCAATAGAAGTTTCAGGAGATAACTTCATAGCATTTATCAAATCCTAAGTGTCCAGCTGTAGGGGCATCATGACATTTGAATAAGATAGTCCTTTGGAGGTCTCGGTTGTTTGGGACATAAAATCTGTCCTTGTAGTAGATAGCATTGTCCTTGAGTTAGTATTGATTGTACCAGGTATGCTTGTCAGTATCATTACTGTTCAGGATTTCTCAGAGTGCTTGAGCTTCTTTATCATTAGCACATGCTGCGATAATTTGTTCCATGATAGAGTTTGTAACCAGGGTGAGAGTTTGGATGACTTCTTCAATAGGTGGTCTGGAGATTGCATCGGCAACAATGTTTTCCTTGCCAGGGCGGTACTGGATTTCATAGTCAAAGTTGGTGAGGACTTTCATCCATCTGGCTTGCTTTCGAGAAAGAGTAGCCTGGGTCTTGATGTTGACTAATGACTTGTGGTCGGTCAATACAGTAAAGTGTGCTCCTTCTAGGTATGGTCGCCATTTGATCAGAGTGTCTATGATGGCTAACATTTTCTTCTCATGAGTTGTGTAGTTGATCTCGGCATTGTTGAACTTGCGGGAGTGATAGGCCACAGAGTGTCCTTCTTGCATGAGTACTGCTCCAAGAGCTAGGTCAGAGGCATCAGTAGTAACTTCATATGGTAGGACAGGATTTGCCGCTTGAAGTACTGGAGTGGTTATCAAGGCATCTTTCAATGCTTGAAAGGTGGTATCTTGTTCAGGTCCCCAATTTACAAGGTTGTTGAAGTCTTTCTCTTGTTTCATGGTCCAGGGCTGTTCTCTTTTCTTGCTATGCTTGGTCATTTGAGTAAGGGCAGTAGTGATTTTGGCGAAGTTGGCAACAAATCGTCTATAATAGTTTGCTAATCCCAGGAATGATTGGAGATCTTTCAGCTTCTTGGGTCTGGGCCAATCCTTGATTGTAGAGATTTTGCTGGGGTCCACTTTGATTCCATCTGGTGTGACGATGTGTCCAAGGAACTGGATTTCCTTCAGGAGGAATTCGCACTTGCTGAGTTTTGTGAAGAGTCTGTTTTCTCGGAGTTTCAGTAGTACTAGTTCAAGGTGTTCGAGATGTTCCTCCAGGGTTTTGCTGAAGACTAGGATGTCGTCAATGTAGACAATAACGAATTTGTCCAGGTATGGGTGCAGGATGGTGTTCATCAGTATTTGGAAGATTGCTGGAGCATTAGTTAAGCCAAAAGGCATAACCAGGAACTCAAAATGTCCATAGCGAGTTCGGAAGGCTGTCTTGTAGATGTCTTCTTCTTTCATGGCAATTTGCCAGTAATCATTTTGCAGGTCAAAAGAGCTCATGAATTGTGGGTTGGTAAGTCTATCAAATATTTCGTCAATTCTGGGTAGTGGGCAACAGTTCTTGATGGTCTGTTCGTTGAGGTTGTGGTAATCAATGCACATTCGCAGGTCTCCTCCTTTCTTGACAACAAAGAGGACTGGTGCACCATAAGGTAATATACTTGGTCTGATGAATCCTTGTTCCAGGAGTTCATCAATTTCTTTCTTGAGTGCATTGATTTCTCTCGGAGACATGTGGTAGATTGACTTGAAGGCTGGCTTGGCATCTGGAATAGTCTTAATGGCATGATCCACTGCTCGTTTGGGAGGTAGACCTTTCGGAAGCTTCTTCGGAAATATGTCTTGGAATTTCTGGAGTAGTGGTCTGACACGGCTGTCAACTTTGGAAAAGTCTTCTTCAGAGTTCTTGGGTTCTCCTTTGGATGGATGGATGGAGATAGCAAAGAGAGGGCATTTCTTGGCCAATTTCTTGAGTTGTAGCTTGTTGATGTGAGTGATCTTTGGTCCAGGGTCACTAGAGTTGAGTGTGTCCTTTTCACCTTGCAGTTTGAAGTGGTGGCATCCTTTCTTGATGGTTATAGAATGGTTTACCCAATCGATCATAAGGTTCTCTTGTTTTAACCATGGAGTTCCAAGGATGATTTCGTTATCCAGGAGTGGTACGATCTGGAGGGTAACATGTACTCGATAGTCACCAATTTGGAAGGGTAGATTGCGGACTTCCTTGCTAATGACATGTGAGGTTCCATCAGCTGTGGCAACTGCTTGGGTTTGTTGTACCGAAGAGGTGAAGACCTTGAGTCTGTTGGCTGTTTCTTCATTGATGAAGTTGCCTGAGGCACCACTGTCTATCATAATCTTGACAGGTGCTCGATTGACAAAAGCTTTAAGTGTAAGCAGTTTGTCTGATCCAATGGTGGTGATTTCAGTTATAAGAGCTTTTCTTCTGTTGGTTCTTCTTTGAGCCAGTTCATTGACACAAGAGAAGTAATCATCAATCATTCGGAAAGAGTACATTCCAATGCTATGGGGGCATCAGCCACTTGGTACATATCCGTCTTCGATTTTCTTATAGAATTGTTCTTCCTTGTTCATGGTAGGTTGGACTGAGGCTTTGTTTGATGAGCCAAATCCTTTGGATCCTCGGATGGTGGGCAGTAGTTCAGGGACTTCCTTGACTGTCAGGGTTGACTTGATTTTTTCAAATAGGATCTGGGTGATACAGAAGTCTATAGGGATCTTGAAGGGTGTCCAACTGTGGTTTCGGATGAGGACAATAATTTCGCCTGTATAATCTTCATCAATGACTCCTCCTTCTACTGAGAGTCCTTTCAATACTAGGCTGCTGCGACAGCATATTCTTCCAACATATCCTTCAGGGATTTGGATACTGATTCCTATGTAGACTTGTTTGACTTCTTGGTTAGAGACTGTAGCTTCTTCGGCTACATACAGGTCATATCCAGCTGCTTTTTGACTTCCTTTGGTTGGGGCCTTAGCAGTTTGTCTCAACTTGACAAAGTCTAGTGTTCTGGTGGTCAGATTGTTGAGGTGGTGCAGAGTGGTAACAGTTGCTCGTATTGCTGTTCAGAGTTTTCGGTTAGAGCAGGCACTGGCCATGTATCCTGTCTTTCGGCAATAGAAGCATACTCCACTTCTTCTAAGTTCATTCCTTTTACCTTCAGTGAGTTTCTTGAAGGTGCTCGGCTGGGTGGGTTTATGATTTCTGGGTGTCCATGAAGTAGATGTTGAGGGAGCTCAGGATGCTTCATGCTTGGATTCTTCTTTCTTGGTCCAAGTCTTTTCCTTGTTGTTGAATTGTCTTTGGGGCAGAATTGGTCCAGCTGTAAGGATCTGCTTGACCATAGTCTTGATTCTTGCCAGACACCATTGTTGATAGTCACACCCAACTGAGTGTCCTTGTTCTCAGATTTTTCTAGTAAGCCATTCAGGCAGGGCATCGAATAAATGGTCTACTCTTGTACCATTTCGTGCTTCATCATTGGCAATATATCCTAGGCCAACGGTGTTCAGGAGTGACTCGAGTTTTGTACAGAAGGTTTCGAATTCCTCCTTACCATGTACATCAAATTTGAGGTTGTGAAGTTTTACTCGAGATTCAGCGATCATGGTTTTGCTGCGATATTGAGCAATCATAAGTTGTTTAAGTCCAGGGGCTGCAGGATGGGCTCCATATTCTGGGGCATTATTTGCTGCATTCTGAGCAACTACTGCAGGTCGGGTGTCCCATATGAGGGGTTTTTCAGGAAGTGTTCACCACCATTCTTCGGCAGGTCCTCAGAAGAATGTAACAACTTGGCAGACATAGGCTGTAGTGATAGCAAAGAGTTGTTCCAGAGTGTGGTCTTGATTGTTTATCAGAACGCAGTCAGCAACTCGCTCATTGGTCCATTGATTGGCTTCAAAGTTAGTGTCAACTACACTAATGAAGCTTTGGACTTCTTGTGCAGTACTATTGAAGGTAGGTAGACTCAGATTTTTCGTAGATCGGGTCTGTTCGGCTAAGGCAGTAATGGTTGCTGCCATTATGGCTACCTGGGTTGTGAGGTCTAGAATTTGTTGGTTTGCCATGTTGTTTACTGGAGGCAGTTGGACTGCTGGTAGTAGTGTTACTGGTACTACTTGAGGTACTAGTGCAGAGTGTGATGGGGTTCTTTGGGTCTGTGTAAGTTGCTGGAGTAATAGTTGTGGGTCTGGAGTAAGGGCTTGATAGGTAGCTGTCTGTTGCTGTGTAGGTGTGTTCTGTCCTGATGGAGGTTCGTCTCCTTCAGCAGTGTATCCAGGATCGAATTCCATGAGATACTCCTCCTCCTCTTCGGTTTGGTCCCCATGTAATTGGGTTTGCTCGGTGTCAAAGTAGACAGAATCAGTAGTATATCTGATTTCGGATGGACTTAATTCAAAGTCAAGTTCTGGCTTGGTATTGGTTTCAGATTCAGGTAGGGCTGTAGCAGGGCCTGCTTCAGGTTTGGGGTCAGGTAATTGATGAAGGGTTTCTCTTGCTTCTTCTTTAAGAATATGGCAGGCCTTGCTGTTCTGGAATTGGTAGTATAATGCAGTCTTGGTCCTGGTATGGTGAAAGTCGGTAAAGTTGAGCCACTTGGCTACAGAGGCTTGGGCTTCGTGAGGAACTAAGACTAGAAAGACTGCTGCTGGTTGTCCTAGGTCACTCGGGTTTGTGGAGCTGACAAAACTCTTGTTGAGAAGAGTAAAGAAGGCTTCTATAAGACCTTCTTTGTCTTGACTTGCTGGGTGTAGTGCAAGGAGTTCGGTGAATAGAGTTTTACCTATTTGCTGGTTTAATCAGAGTACTTCTTTCTTTGAATGAAGTTTGTCCCACTTGTTGCAGGTGTGGAGGTCAAATTGTCCTTATATGTTAGGTTCAATTCTCTCCAGATTGTCAGATGGTTCAGAATAAATTCTAGTTCAGAGGTTGGGCTTTATACCAACTTGTAGGAATTCGCAGAAGGGTTTGTAGCAGGGTGAGAAAGCATCTTGAAGCAGAATTGGATTGTAAACCGCTGCTACCAAGTTGTAAGAGGGTTGCTTTTTAGGGTAACCATTACGTAGTTCTGGAAGGGTTTTCTGGAAGTTCTGGATATTCTGGAAGACTGTTTTCTTATAGTCAAGATCAATTTTGTATGGAGTACATCCTCTATGCTTATTGATTTCAAGATTGGGTTGACATCTCAACCAAAGTCCTTTCAATGGACTAGTTCTAGATATTCAGGATTTTCCATATTTCAGGAAGTTCAAGGAACTAAGATCAGCTTAGTTTAATTGGTGTATTGCTGCAGACAATACCCAATTAGGAATTTTCATAATGGGGTTAGGAGTGAGACCTAATGGGGAGTGGATTTACTTAAGAGTAGTTTGTGGGTTATTAAATAGATTTATTCTCTATTCATGATATTGCTATACTAGGAGTAGTTGTGTGGGGGATATTGTGGGGAAGTATTCAGGAATGTTCTTGTGTGTTCAAGTCTAAGATTCTGAGGTCTGGGGGAGGGGGTATTTATACTAGTGAGGGGCTATCTGGACTATGCTAACTATGGGTGTAGCACTAAGTGCTTTGCTGAGTCGGAATACAGTCACATAGTACAAGTGTGATCTGACATGTCAAGAGATTATCTGACTACTGAGTCAGTTCACAGTCACATCATACAAGGCTAATCTAACTATACTATGACTGCTAGGCTATTTATAAGTTTAGACACTGTCTGGATAGTCTTCGATGACATTACCATCGATGACATCATCTCTGATGAAGTAGTCATCTAGGAAAAGTGGTTTGCAGATTACTTCTCCTTGTTCACTGAGATAATAATACATTGGAACTCCATCTCCGTCCCATAGGATAGCATCGTCTGTCTTATATGCTAGATAAGGTGTTGGTGGATGAAGAAGTGGTACATCGTTTTCGCTTTTATCAGATTCACTGTCTGCATACCTTCTATAGGTTACAGCACTATGAGTTGCGGGGTTGTAGTATGCTGGTGGCTGTGGTTCATGTTGCTCGTACTCAGGTGGTAGGGTTGTTGGTTCAATCTCGAGAGTTATCTGAAGGTACAGGTTGTATTCTCCGGTCTCTTCATTGTAGTTGAAGTAATCGGGGGTGAATGCAGATTGGTATTCATGCCAGTGGTCATTGTCCCAATAAGTCTCGTATGTGGTTATGAACTGTTGTAAGTTCATTGGCAGAGTTGGCAGTGTGATCAGAGTTGGAAGAGATTCTTGGCTTGAGGTCATGTCGGCATCAGAAGGATCATTGTCTTCTGCTTTGTCTTTGTCAAAGTTGATTATATCGTAGATGTCCTTCATGGTGTATCCGACTTGGGGCATTTGCAGGATGTGGTCATCAGGGTGCGGGAAGGTTCTGTCTGTGGTTTCAACATACTCAAGATACTTGTGATTGAGTTCTTGTATCATGTCATCGATTTGGCCATAGGACAGGGTAGCAACCATTTTGCTGGTAGTGACTCAGAGGCAGAGAATAAAGGTGCTGTACTCATAAAAGAGCTCTCGGTGTTTGCAGGCAATGAGCTTCTGGTGTTGAGACATCTGGGTAATGTCTGTATCATGGTAGTGGTCAACCATGTCTTCTAGGAGGCGGCCGATCTGGTAGTAGCTTGAGATTTGTCCAATCCGGTGGGCCTCGTTAATCATGTTCAGGGCATTCCATCAGGCTTCCACAAAGTAGAGAGGTACTTGACTGTAGATATTCATGAGGGGCAGAGGGGGTGTGGCTCGGTTGACAATGGCATTCCAAATGTCAGCGCGGATGCAGTTATAAATCTCGGTAGTCATGTTTGTGTATTTGGAAGTTGTGGTTGTTATTGTTTTGGTTCTTTGTTTCGACGCGTCTCTATGCTGGGTATATATGCATTTGTTCTGGATTGGTAAGATCTCATTTATGTGAATCTTGTATTCCGTGACTTGGTATTGACTCAGCTTTGTGCGCTGTGACTTCTGTTTGACTCAGCTTTGTGATCTTGCAGGTGATTTCCAGATTTGTTCAGAGATCGCATGTGATTTCCATGGCTTGGAGGTTGTGTGCTTACAATGTCATCACCTATAGTCACTGCTTTGAACAGAAGAGACCACCTTTTAACAACAACAACAACAACCACAGAAGAGAGGAACCCAAAGTCAGAACTATTGGACCTGCCCCCATGGACCTAGACACCATTGACAAGAACAAGAAAGGCAAGCTTACACCTGAGGAAAAGGAGCACCTCAAGAAGGCTAGAGCCTGCTTCTTTTGCTGTCAGCCTGACCACATTGCAACCAAATGTCCCAAGAAAACTGCCAAACCAAAGAGGATTCTGGTCCTGTCCAAAGACACTCAAGGTCAATCAGTTGAACAAGAAGTTGTACTCAATTTCATGCGAGTCAACCCCAAGGCCCAGATCCCTCAAGCACAGTCAGAAGGAGCCATTGGTTTGGACCTTCAAGCAGTATAACAAGTCACCATTCTGACACATGAGAGAAGGCTCATTCCAACTGGTCTTTTAGTCGAAATCCCCAAGAAACATTATGCAAGAATTGTACTAAGATCTGGCCTCAGCTTCAAGCACTCATTGGATGTTGGTGCTGGAGTCATTGACCCTGACTTCCGAGGCAAAATGCAAGTTCTGCTAGTCAATCATAAGAACCAGCCATACACCATCAATGAAGGTGACAGAATCGCACAGCTCATTCTGGAGTGAGCCACCCTACCAGTCATCAAAGAAGTCACCAAGCTGTCCTCAACCAAGCGAGATCAAAAAGGTTTTGACAGTACTGACAAAGTTGCAAGTATAGCTGAGAACCAAGCCAATTCAATGCTCATTTTCAAAGGTCTAGTCAAGGGACAAGAACTAGATGTTCTCATAGACAGTAGAGCTATTGGGAACTTCATCAATAAGAACCTCATCAACAAGCTCAAGATTCTTACCAAACCAGCTAGCAAGAATGGTGGAGTTGTCACCGCAGATAGCACCACCTTACCAATCAATTCAATTGCTGCTAAACTTCCCCTCAAGATCCAGAAGTACTGGGAACATTTAGATTTTGAGGTAGCACTACTAGGAGACCATAACCTGATCTGTAAGAGGGTTGCTTTTTAGGGTAACCATTACGTAGTTCTGGAAGGGTTTTCTGGAAGTTCTAGATATTCTGGAAGACTGTTTTCTTATGGTCAAGATCAATTTCGTATGGAGTACGTCCTCTATGCTTATTGATTTCAAGATCGGGTTGACGTCTCAACCCAAGTCCTTTCAATGGACTAGTTCTGGATATTCAGGATTTTCCGTATTTCAGGAAGTTCAAGAAACTAAGACCAGCTTAGTTAAATTGGCGTATCGCTGCAGATAATACCCAATTAGGAAATTTCGTGATAGAGTTAGGAGTGGGACCTAACAGGGAGCGGATTTACTTAAGAGTGTTTTGTGGGTTATTAAATAGATTTATTCTCTATTCATGATATTGCTATACTAAGAGTAGTTGTGTGGGAAATATTAGGGAAGTGTTCAGGAATGTTCTTGTGTGTTTGAGTCTGAGATTTTGAGGTCTGGGGGAGGGGGTATTTATACTAGTGAGGGGCTATCTGGACTATGCTAGATATGGATATAGCACTAAGTGCCTTGCTGAGTCAGAATACAGTCACGTAGTACAAGTGTGATCTGACATGTCAAGAGATCGTCTGACTGCTGAGTCAGTTCACAGTCACGTCGTACAAGGCTAATCTAACTATACTATGACTGCTAGGCTATTTATGGTTTAGGCACTGTCTGGATAGTCTTTGATGACATCACCATCGATGACATCATCTCTGATGAAGTAGTCATCTAGGAAGAGTGGTTTGCGGATCACTTCTCCTTGTTCGCTGAGGTAATAATACATTGGGACTTCATCTCCATCCCACAGAACAGCATTGTCTGTCTCATATGCTGGATAAGGTATTGGTGGGCGAAGGAGGGGTGTATTGTCTTCGCTTTTATCAGATTCGCTGTCTGCATACCTTCTATAAGTTACAGCACTATGAGTCGCGAGGTTGTAGTAAGCTGGCGGCTGTAGTTCATGTCACTCATACTCAGGTGGTAGGGTTGTTGGTTTAATCTCGAGAGTTGTCTGAAGGTACAGGTTGTGTTCTCCGGTCTCTTCATTGTAGTTGAAGTAATCAGGGGTGAATACAGGTTGGTATTCGTGCCAGTGGTCATTGTCCCAATAAGTCTCGTATGTGGTTATGAACTGTTGTAAGTTCATCGGCAGAGTTGGCAGTGTGATCAGAGTTGGAAGAGATCCTTGGCTTGAGGTCATGTCGGCGTCGGAAGGATCATTGTCTTCTGCTTCGTCTTTGTCGAAGTTGATTATATCATAGATATCCTTCATGGCATATCCAACTTGGGGCATTTGCAGGATGTGGTCATCGGGGTGCGGGAAGGTTCTGTCTGTGGTTTCAACGTACTCAAGGTACTTGTGGTTGAGTTCTTGTATCATGTTGTCGATTTGTCTGTAGGACAGGGTAGCAACCATTTCGCTGGTAGTGACTCGGAGGTGGGAAATAAAGGTGCTATATTCGTAGAAGAGTTCTCGGTGTTTGCGGGCGATGAGTTTCTGGTGTTGAGACATCTGGGTGATATCTGTATCATGGTAGTGTTCAACCATGTCTTCCAGGAGATAGCTGATCTGGTAGTAGCTTGAGATTTGTCCAATCCGGTGGGCCTCATTAAGTATGTTCAGAGCATTCCATCGGGCTTCCACAAAGTAGAGAGGTGCTTGGCTGTAGATATTCATGAGGGGCAGAGGGGGTGTGGGTCGGTTGACAATGGTGTTCCAAATGTCAGCGTGGATGTGGTTGTAGATCTCGGTGGTCATGTTTGTGTGTTTGGAAGTTGTGGTTGTTATTTGTTTTGGTTCTTCATTTCGACATGTCTCGGGGCTGGGTATATATGTATTTGTTCTGGATTGGTAAGATCCCATTTGTGTGAATCTTGTATTCCATGACTTGGTATTGACTCAGCTTTGTGCGCTGTGACTTCTGTTTGACTCAGCTTCATGATCTTGCAGGTGATTTCCAGATTTGTTCAGAGGTCGTGTGTGATTTCTGTGGCTTGGAGGTTGTGTGCTTACATAATTCTAGGCAAACCCTGGCTTATACAGTACAACCCTCAGATTGATTGGACCAAGAATGAAGTCATCTTGATTCAGGATGGAGTCAACATTACTATCAAGCCAGACAAGACTCAGATGAGAACTCCAATTGCTACTCTTTCAGCAATTCAGTTCAAGAAGGCCCTCAAGAAAGCTACCTGTACCTTTGTGGTACTGATCCAACCAAAGAAAGAAGACAAGAAGCTATCAATTAGTGAAAGCATCAAGTTACTACTAAACAAGTACAAGGATGTCTTCCCAGACAAACTACCTGGCCTACCACCTTCAAGAGACCATGACTACGAAATCAAGTTGGTACCTGATGCAGCTATACCTAAGAAGAAAATGTACTACATATCTCTACTTGAAATTAAAGCAGTCAAGAAAGAACTCAATGAACTTATTGAGCAAGGAGCCATTCAACCAAGCAAGTCACCCTTTGGCTCCCCAGTCCTATTTGTTAAAAAAAAGGATGATACTCTGCAAATATGTATAGACTACCAAGTACTCAACAAGATCACAGTCAAGAACCATTATCTGCTACCACTCATAGATCAAATCTTTGATGCTCTCAAGAATGCAAAGTACTTACCAAGATTGATCTCACCTCTGGGTATTACCAAATTCGAATCAAGCCAGAAGACATACCCAAGACTGCCTTCATGACACCCTTTGGACTCTACGAATTCCTAGTCATGGCCTTTGGTCTCACCAATATGCCAGCAACCTTTCAAGACCTCATGCA
>RBNI01004028.1:0-14769 GCA_003990745.1 Jimgerdemannia flammicorona
TAAAAAAAAAAAAAAAAAAAACAACGTGAACGACAGCGCCTATCATCCGGATACGTGGATTTAGGGACGGGTAGAGCAGCTTTCGCAATGTGCGTCATGATTTGGCGACCTCAAAGCGCCAATACGAGTCCCCGGTTATGGAACAGATACCGACGCTGGTTATGGGTCGGCAGGGATAAAGCATTCAATAGACGTCAAAAAATATAAAAGAAAAAAGCGGATTGGGGGTGGAGTTCGGCGCAACAACGCCGATTGGGGAGGCAAAGCTTTTGTCCCGCGGAGAAAGGTTACCTACCACAAAGGGCGCGCTGGACCAAGCAAAAATGGTTAACAGTCACTATGGAACCTGATGAATGAGGAAGTCGACAACCGCGGCAAAAGTTGCAGATTATATATTCACATGGATTATCCTCTTTCCCACACATTATCTTATCTAAGAGAGACCCCCCTCCTCCCCACAACACAACAACACACACCCGTAGCACATACTCCCCTCCCCCCAATAAAAACATATACACAGCGCGCAAAAAATGTCTATCACTTGGGACACTTACGTCCTCCCACGGCTAACAGCCCACTACGCCGACGTCACGGCCCTCCACGACGAGATCGGCACCCCCGTCCATGCTCGTGAGCACGAAACCCGTTCTCTACTCGACCAACTTTCCCAGTTGATCAACGGCCTCGTCGCCGACGTCGACCGCAAGCGCGCAGAGGTCAGGGCCGAGTGCGAGCAGGTTGACGCCGCCATCGCAGGCCTCAACAGGCTGCTGGGCCAAAACGAACCCGACGACCAGCGCGTGTCCGAGACCTCTAGAAAATCCGTGACCCCGAAAAACAAGAGCGTGCTCAACGGCTCCATCTGGGAGAGCACACCCAAAGTGAGCATGCTGGATCAGCTGGCGACCGCGAGAGCCAAGGAGGCGGAGTTGAAAAAAGTAGGCAGCCTCTCTATTCAACGATAAAACAAATTTTTACTAAAAAAGAGACACGCGTTCAAAACGATCACGTGATTGACTGGCTCGCGTGCCTGCGACACATTAGCCCGTTTTTTTTAGTTTGGTTTCAATGTCCAACTAACTTGTGTTCTGCTCCAATTTCAGGCATATGAAGATCGTCTACAATCCGTAAAAGGTGTCCTATATGCCCTTGATCCATTCTCTTTTTCATCATCCCCATCCTCTTACCGCAACCCTAACCTTTCCCAAACCCACTCTACCACTCCAGCCATCTACCAACAATTCGACCAATTCCGCCAAAGCCTCGGCTCCTTCATCACCGTCCCAGCCCTTGGCACCACCAGCGACCAATCCGTCTCCCTTCAGACCATCACCGCCCTCAAGATGGAGCTCGAACGGTGTCAGCAGGAGCATGTGCGTCCCTCTTATTTATCATCCTCAACAACTGCTCTTTTTGGGCCCCTTTTGAGCCCCTTTTCAACGACCGACTTAACGACTCTTTCCCTTTATAGACCCGCCGCAAGAACGTCGCCGACGCTGCCATCTCCTCCATCCTCAATCTCTGGGCTGAGCTCGGTATGTCCGCGCAGAACGACTTTGACACAACCATTCTCAACTATCACCGCCGCGCGACCGGGCGCAGTGTAACCCCCAAGTTGTCGGACGTGGCAGGGGAGGGGGGTTTAATGATGACGGAGGAGAATCTGACCAGGCTAGAGGTCAAGAAGGGGGAGGTATGTGTAATTTCTTTTGGGCTTTGAGATATGTGCCTTTAGAGGGATTTACTTATCGAGCAAACTCGTTTAATTCGTCGTTACGTTTATTTATCATTTCCGTTACTTTTTGCACGACATCGCCAGCTCGAAAAATACAAGCACAAGCGCCTAGAAAAACTGCAAGAAATCTACCACCAGATTGTCGCTTTGTGGGAAAAGCTGAGCATCCCCGAGGAAGAACGTGTCAAGTTCTCGGACTCTAATCGCGGGTGTACCCCGGATATCCTTCAAGCGGTACGTCGATCCATTCTTCTTCCCGTCTTTCCCATTCGTCTATCGCGTGAGACATACGAAAGCAAAGCCGTACTCACATATTCATCCACTTTCCCTCGCCACAGTACGAATCTGAGCTTGGTCGCCTCCAGCGCCTCAAGCACGAGCATATCGAAGCCTTTGTCCGGTCCGCCCGCAATGAACTTAAGGAGCTGTGGGACGCCATGTACTATGGCGAGAGGCAGCGCGAGGAGTTTGCCCCGGCGTTTAGCAGTGTGATGTCGGATGAGTGTTTGGCAGCGCATGAGGCTGAAATTGAGAGGCTTAAGGCGCAGGCGAATGAGAATAGGTATATTCTTGACCTGATTGAGAAGCATCGGAAGCTGATGGAAGATGTGCACGAGTTCGAGGTGCGTTTGACGTTCATTTTCTCCATTTCCTCTCTCTTCGTGCTCTCTCCACACACACACCGTTTCCTGACTCACCTCAATCCTCCTTCTACACCACAATCCACCAGTCCATCACCACCGACCCGACTCGCTTCTTCCAGCGCGACCCCGGACGCCTGCTCCGCGAGGAGAAGTTCCGCAATTATTTCGCCCGTGAGTTGCCCAGGATCGTGAAAGAGCTCGAAACCGCGCTGAATGAGTACGAGGAGACCAAGGGGCGCCCGTTCCTGATGTTTGGAGTGCCCTATCTGACGTGCAGAGAGGAGTTTCAACTGGGCAGAATACCCTCCAAGCCCGCGTCCAAGCCCGCGGACCCCACGCCATCTCGTCCTACGCCGGATCTCCGCTTGCTCTCGCGCCAATCCTCGCCCCAGGTCCTCCGCCCGGCCTCAACGGCCTCGGCCTCGACCTCGCGCCCGAGCAACTCGCGCCGCCACCGTCTTGTTAGCTCCCCGACCCCGGTCCCCCCGCAATCCACCATAGTCTCTCGCAACAGGAGTAAGAGCGTCACCGAGACCCCCTCCCGCTTAAGCCGCACCTGGGGCACCGGCAGTGAGGTCTACGTCTCGCAGCAGCGTCACCCGCATGATACCGCCCCAATGCACACTCCCTCCACAACTGGCTCCCGCAGCCCAACCACAAGCCCCACGTGCTCGGCCTCTCCATCCCGTCTCCCATGCTTTACACACAGCAAGAATCCGATCCCGAGTACTCCGCGCCAAAGGAGCAAGTCCTACACCAACGTCGCCGCCGCCTTGGCTCCCGTTCCCAGGCAGGCTTCCCAACAGGCCCATTCCCCGCCGTGGAGCTCGACCCCAATGCCGACTCCGAGCACCACGCGTCCGAGGAGCAAGTCGCAGACCGCCCTCCCCAGCGCCTCTCCCACCGTCCAGCGATTGGCCCAGGTGGTCGACGCGGGGGCCCGCACCCTGGCCCGCGCCGTCGGCGGCAAGAAGCAACAGCTCCAGCGTGGGCCCACGTCGCAAGCCTCCCCGTGCATGATCCCGCGTCCCGGGAGCAGCTTGTCCAGGGCCGCTGGGCGCGCCGTCACGGCGGCGTCCAGGAATGCATGCAGTGCTGCGGAAGATTTGGCGGCCCAGTTGGAACACCTGCATCAGATTCGAAAGCTCAGCGCTAGGCTCCAAGCGCTTGAGGCCGGGGAGGAGGACGTTGAGATACATGCTGGGCTGGCTACCGGATCTGGGAGGCAGGTGTATGCAGTCGATCAGATAGACGGTAATATCGTGGAGAAAGAGAATGGGTTACTCCAGGGGAACGTGGTCGGGAGTGCGAGAAAATTGAAGATGTTGGCCGATAAGGCGGTCGGTAGGTAGCCGTGCGCTTTGTTTCTTCTTGATCTGTTGTCGCATTTTTGGTTTGGGTAAGGTTCACTCCGACACTTGCGCTAACGCATTGGTTCTGATTTCCCACCCGCCTCTTTTATGTTATAGCCAAGTAAGCTCGTCCAGAATACCGGGCAGTAAGCGGGAAGGGGTATATGAAGCACAGTGATGGCGGCGTGCGAATGTAGGACGGATTTGCGGAGGTGGTGAATCAAATAGACGACAGTCGGGAGATGAAGGGGTGAAAGCACGAGATTGGCGTGCGATAGAGAGAATATATTGGAGATGGGCAGATATTGCTGAAAATAGAAGAGATGAATCGCACATACTAGATAGAATGTGGTATTGAATCTTTCCCTCTTTTTATATTTTTCTTTGCGCTGCTTACTTTGTTCCTTTTTTGTATTCATATACATATATATATTATATATTGATGTCACATTTCACTTGCTTAACTCGGTTGGCCTTTTTTTTTTTTTTTTTTTTTTTTTTTCTTTTTTTTTTTTTTTTTTTTTTTTTTTTTTTTTTTTTTTTTGCATTGCCTTGCTTTGTCGTTTTTACCGTGTATATTCTCATGTTTTGAATTTTTTGATTTTTGAATTTTGATTTTTTGTGCTTTATTGTGTTTTTCCTCTTTGCGATAAATATCTTGTACAGTCTGGTCCATATTTCTTGTACCAATTCAACATAAGTGATTTTGATGATTATGGCGAAATCTGAAGTTAAAACGGGGTCATTTCGGTGATCAGAAAAACCTCGCATGGGAAAATCCGTACCTCCATTCCGTACCTCCATGTCGCGGATGGGACGGCCTATCCTAGTGAGAGTTTGGCCAATTGCCCCAGGCCAAAAAAAAAAAAAAAGACGCTTAGGGTTTCATTATTGACCGGGTCGCACGTACCTTGCCGAGAAACATTACGGAATAAAATTCGAACTACCCGAATAATGACAGGAATGGCATGAGACGCTTCCTAACCTTCTCCGTTAGATCAAGAGAAAATTCATTTCTCATGGGCATGAACATGTGGTACCTGTTTGAATCACGCGACAAATTAAATGAACAAGGTTCACAAGGTTCTGTAACTATCCTAAACAGATTTATACCATCTCCGCGAGAAACGTACGACGGACGGCTGGGGGTAACCTTTTGCGTGCTCGGGGGGCCCATGGTCTGCTTTGTGCCTCTGTGATCATCCCAATCGCGGGGTCTGACGGCTCCGTCTTTGTGGTCAAGGGTAAAAAAAAAAATTTAAAAAAAAAAAAAAAACCGTGAAAATGCAGAACAGATCAGGGTGAAGGCCTTGGAAACATGGGACACGGTAGGCAGACCCGTCCTTGTTGCGCAAAACAGACCCTGTGTCCAACACGCCGCATGAAGCGATGTTGCCGCCATGGTTATAATCGCTGATGCACCTAATTCTCTCCTTGATACATCTTCCGTCAGATAACCCTTATTTCTTTTTTTTTTTAATATATATATATATATATATATATATATCGTGACGATATAATCGGAATACTTCTCCACTTCCTCCTCTTAATCACGCACACATACGTTCTCTCATATAGCAAACAATGGGCCAGGGATTTTCCAGGTGCAAAATGTGTGGCAATTGGCAACCGTGGCGGGTCATACCCCCCAAGCGTGTCGCACCCTCAAAACGCGGTCGCAGGTGCAGACGCTCCTCCGAGGAGACATCGACAAACTTCTGTTCGTGCACGTCGAAAATCCGACAGCACCCGGGTAATTTCATGTGGATTCATGGCAGGCAGTACCGCAACGTCGACCGACCAGAGGCTGAACCCGAGCTGGATAGCTTGGATCATGAGTGTTTCTTGTGGAAAGCGGTGTTTGGTGAGTAAGTATCCATCCCCGGTTTACTTTCCGACGGCCATCTTTGTTTTCGAGGCATTCGAGTAGGAACCCGTGAGCTTACGTCTCTGCCTCTCTCTATCCAGCCTGCTCCTATCGCCTGCTGAAGAATACTTAGGTCGAGAGCGGAGAGCCAGGGTCCTTGATATTGGGTGAGTGATTGGACCGTGAAGTCTGCGTCCGTATGAAGCCCTCGACCAATAAACTATGTACCCCGACCAATTTACACGCACTTATCTCATGACCGAATTTAGTTGTGCGTCTGATACTTGGACAATGGTATGTACGTCAGTTTCCAATGCCGGAAAAAAAATAAAATAAAAAATCTCCGCTCTAACAGCATCGTGATCAATAACCTCATCCATTCACTCTCTCATCTGACACCAGGAAATGGCAAAACTCTATCCTCACTGCGAGTTAATCGGGATCAACATCTCTAGCACAATCCCCTCCGATACCGATTCAAGGAACATCGTTTATACAGATTCTGGAATTTGCGACGGATTACCCTTTGAGGACGAGAGTTTTGACTTTGTCATGATGAGAACGATGACTCTAGGTAAGGTCGCATTTTTGTATGTCCGAGACCTCAATATCAATTGCTTTAAATCGCATCTAACTCGTACGTTTATCTTGTTTTTTTTATGGCGACAGCGCTGAGAAGGAAAGAATGGCCGGTCATCATGAAGGAGATCTTCCGCGTCACAAAACAGAACGGTGTGGTTCAGCTGCTTGAGGCTGTCGGGCGGTACGTGACAACCGACCCAGAAGCGGCCGAATTCACAGAGAAAGGTGAGTTCGGCTAGGGAGCCCGGGGCCTGGCGCACGTGAATTCCTCGCATCATCATTTAACAGATGCGTGTGACGCTTCGGCGTTTCTGTATTTAGTGCTCATGGCGCTCGGTGCACAAGGACAAGATCCCCTAGCCGGCGAAAGGCTACACAGATTTCTTGCCGATTCCGGGTTTGCCGTCATTCAGCGGGAGAAGCGCAGCGTGCCCATGGGTAGGTTTTGCCGGTTTTCGAGGCCAATTGACGGAAATGTTGCTTATCAGTGGCAATTGCTAACGACCCGGGAAAATTCTATCCCTCATACTTCTTTTGTCTTCAGGATGGAACTGCAAAGTCGACGGAATCATGCTCGAGGACACGCTGCGCGTGGCAATGGCCGCGAAACCGCATCTCGTGAGCGGCTTCAGGGGTAACGGCGAAAAGTACGAGAACCAAATTCGTGACATGCTCAAAAGATATCAAGCATCCAATTCCTATGTAAACTTTTATGCGGCGATAGGCAGAAAGCACATCGTTGTTTGAAAGAATAGTTGTTTTTGTATGCTATAATATGGTTCGATGAAGGTTGTATGAGATTGTATCGGCGGATTTCATATATGCCTTTTTGCATTTCCTTTTTTCGTTTTCTTTTTTTGCAATGGAGCGCCAATAATCATTGTAAAATAATAGATGTTACAAATTGAATAAAAACAGAATGTGTTGCCGGTTCAGCACCGATTCTTCGACAGTGTCAACCAGTTTTGTAAAATACGATACATTGTACGATTGTACTACGCGCAAACGTCATACCGCATATAAATGAAAACCTCTGATTGGCCGGGGCCGCCTTTATTGATCTTGTCTTGTGCTTGCTTGCTTGCATGCCCGTAGCGTTGCTTGGAAAGAAGGTTAGAAAGTTTGCAAAGAGATGTCTGCATGGCTGTATGACCGGAAATATCAATCAATAGACAAGGGGGGAACACATTAGCCGGGGGTATACTGTGATAAATAAAGTAAACCATAATTCCTTCCTACATTTGTAACTTTTGTCGCACATGCGTAGGTTAGGATGATCCCCTTTTTTTTTTTTTTTTTTTTTTTTTTTTTTTTTTTTTTGTGGGCATTCTCAGAACTTGGGTATAAAGTGGTGTGGTTTTATAGCGTTGTAAAAACACTGAAACATAAACGCGCTCGCTAGAGTGACTATGTATGCCGCGGAATGTTATGGATCGGTGCAAAAAAAAAAAAAAAAAAAAAACGAAAAGCATTGTGGACGATCAATCGGTCCCCATGGTACGAAGGTACCCGGAAGTCTATCGAAATCGAGGAAACGGATTGACCGGCGATCTTGCCGTGAAAAGAAGATCGGCCTGGACAATCGAGACTTAGGTCCATCTGTCAGTATTTATCCTGTCATTGGTCGATTCTTCTTCTCCCGCTCGGTTACCCTGAGCTGTAATGCTGGAAGTGCTATGTTCTGTTCCATGAATGAGGGCGAAAATGTTTGCAATTGGGTCTGTTTTGTGTACCCTTTGCTCATGTAATTCTCGGACAACGACAGGGTCGCAGAACGAACTGCATATGTATGCCATTCTATGAGAACAATAATTGGTTCAGTTACTCGAGCAAACAAAGCAGTCCGACTGTTGTAAGCGCAAGGATAGGTGAAGACCTTTTGTTGCGTTTGTGTTTATGTGAGCGGAGGCAGGGTACATTCCAACCCCCCATCAGCGATCTTGCGCAGCTATGGTAATCATTTCGTATCGAGGGCTTAAGCTGGGCATGCCCATACCACACTAAAATATATATACTAAGCTTAATCACACCCAGTGAGTGCTTATAAACAATCCTGTCCTGCTGTTCCGCACTCTATCGACGCCGGCCACGCTCTACGCAAGTATGACAGAACACATTTGTGAAGCGCCATGCTTACGGAGTCGTTGTTTACTAGGCATTTGAGCGTCCAGAAGAATGTGAGAGCTATAACACCCGATGTTACGTATGCGACGGTTGGCAATGGCGCTTGCGTTGAGGTGTGGATTGGATTGGATGGAAGTTCGGAGATGTTGAGTTTTTTTTACGGATGCTCTTCGTGAAAAATACCCACACGGTATGTCTTTTTGCGGTACTCTGGACTTCACATCCTTTTCTTCATCGTTGCCACCACTTGCTGGTCGTGAATGTCGTCGTGGTGGTGGTCTGGAAGAGGGGGGGGGGGGGCGCCGGCGACAGAGGCAAGAAAGGAAGTTTGTGGCGACGAAGGCGATATGGGTGGATTATAATCGATGTCATCTTGTTCAATGGCTCCAAAAACCCCGATCTCTCTCCAGCGGTGCATCAAAATCATAAGGGCTTCTCATTGTTTCCATGCTGATGGCATCAAAAGGTCGACGAATATCATCATCCATACGTGTGGCCAAAATGGATTACGTCCACCTATGAAGGGTGGCAGAGCTTCGTGATACGGACTTCGTCCGCAGTTCCCTTTACGTGAGAGAGAAATCCCATGCGCGCCCCAACCCTAAATTGGACTTATTAAGTGATTCGCGCTTTAGCCAAATTCGATTTTCCCCACAACGCTTTTTTTCCGTATCATCTCACTTTCTTTCTTTCTTTTGCTTTACATGTCAATGGGGGTGAGTCCGTTCTGGTTACACCCTAATACGACACAAGGGTTAATGTACACATAAATAAAATAAAGCAATAATACATTGGAACCTCACAATACCAATCGCATCCGAAGCATCATTGGCGCCGTGACGCAATCCAATCCTTCATATTCCCTCTACCTCCCCCTTAAGTCCTCGACCCACTCGGTTCAGTTTCAAGCTCGTACCCGCCCACAGCCTCCTCATCACCGCGATGATGATGCCCCGCACTCACGTCGAGCAGCTCCTCGGAGCTGCGATGGTGGGGGGACGCCCAGCCATCCTCAGCAGCTGGGTCGTCGTCGCGAAACGGATGTTGATGGTGGCGGTGCTCGGCGCTGGTGCGGTGGAGAAGATCGTCCTCCTCGCCGGCGTCGTCGTCCAGGTCTGTGTGCTCGAGGCGGATCTCCTTGGAGTACTTCTTTTTAACGATCGTGTCGATGACCCAGAATTGGATGGTGTTCATCGTAAGCGGGAAGCTGGAAGAAAAGAAAGAGCGCGTGCAATTGGTGGGTCAAGGATGATATGGCACGTCATGTTACATCACTTGGGCGAGCTATACGTTTCTAATCATGCACAATAAACCACAAACATTCTCTCCGACATCTTCCCGCTCGAACCTGCGTCTCAATCCAAACATCCCATCATTCCATCCAAAAGGATACATTAGCATGACAAACACGACCTGCAGGCGATAATCGCCCATGGTCCACGAAAGCACCCACGTCCCAAAGTCAAACAACCAGGGGCACATCCGGAAGATGAGGACGACGACACCTTTCATGAGTGTCAGCGACGAGATATAGATAGCGAGCTGCTTAGACCATCGCGCAATCTGGAAGAGCAGCGGCGGGTCGCCATATTCACCGCTCTTGACGCCCGTAACGCCCAGGCGCAGCACCAGAACTTCGATTCCATGGAGGAAGCCCCAGAGAATGAGAACGCCGATGGTCGTGTCAACGAAGATATTGAGAAAGTACCTGAGTGAGGAAGGGAGAAGGGTAGAATGGGGAAGGGCCGTGCAAGGATGAGGTCGCACTGTATGGGACAATACGTGGTTTGTCGGAGAATACAAAATATCGAGAAGGTCGCTTTACCAGACACAAAGATTCGTTGGGTCACCCTCAACGCTTCCGGATATATATGACACGATGAGGTTGAGCGAGTGAATCACTATTCCGCCGAACAACTGCTTGCTGACGTCAAAGCCCCTATACATGTAAGATACGCATGCGCCCAGCTTAGTAATATTCCTTTGCGGCTATGGTAACGGCCTCCTGGTTCCGCTTCCACTATCTTTCCGGAAGCTAACTGCACGCATACCAGATTAGCACGGGCCTCTGAGGCCTTTCTCTTGAGCGCTTGTATATCAGCGAAGAGAAGGCGGCGGTGACCAGGCACAGCTGGATGACGATGGCGAAGGAATCCAGGAGCTTGCAGCCGGACTGTTCGGGTTCGCCATCGCCATCAGGGGCGCGAGGGAGGAGCATGGAGTCGAAGTTCATTCTGTCGGAAGGGTCAAAGGGGTCAAGAGAGATTCTTTGAATGGAATTGTGTTTATATAGTAGGTGACGTAATGAAGTGACTGGTGTATGTGATGTCATCCGCTCTTGAAGAGAGTCAATGTCAATTGTTTGGGGAAGGACCTATTGGATTGCTCTGAGTTTGAGCTATGCCAAGGACGGTATGTAGATTTTGAAGTACGGTAGATGATGGCTTGAGTCGGACATTCATTAATAGACAGTATTAGTGTCTCTAAGATTCTAAGATCCTAAGGACAACTTTATTAAGCAAAATCCAGAGAAAGAGTTTTTCATGACCCAATCATTTTGTAAAGGACTAGTTTCTGAGTATTTCTTAGTGCTTGATTTTACTGAAATACAACCAAGGGATATTTATACATTAAAAAACATTATATCAATCAAACAAAAGGAGAAAGAAAAAGAAAAGCCAATAAAGATCATTAATCAGAATTCTTTCATAATCTATGAGTATCTTAGGAACAACAAGTAGGAAAGGTAAAATAATATAAATTATAATAAACTGGACATCTTTGATATTGTAGAGGTAAGTGGTAATTGAATGGCTGGTGTGCAAGTTTTTTTTTTTTTTTTCTTGCTCCGCTTTCGGCGCAAAGCGGAAATCACCCATCTCGGTAAATCATCACTCCCAACCCCAAAAGTGATGCTGGCTGTAAGTATTTGAACTCCTCTGGCTCAATTCAGCAGCCAAGGTCTGTCAAATTATACAAAGGGCGCTATGGGGAGCTGCAAACCTTTTGTATTATACATTGGCAAGACCTTGTCTACGAGCATCATCGACGGTCATCGCGTCTGTTAATAGCGTCATGCTAATACCTTTCATTCTTGATATGACCATTTCGTCGCTCTACGCATTCATATTTCCAAACAACCGTCAATGCCTATTTCCGAACAAGAGTGCACAAATCGTTCGGTCATACGCGTTAACGTGACCATCCGCATGCTCATTCCATCCCCGGACCTTCCGAATCTCGCCTTCAACCGGTTTTGAACACCCCGGTTCCCTTGTGTTTCTGCTCTCTTGATTCCCATTCCTCAGCGCCGCTCCACGCGACAATGGGGTCCCATTCAGTGTCCGCCCTATCTTGCAGTGATGTTCGATGTACACCTCTATCTTGCAATGATGTTCGACGTACACCTCTATCTTTCAATGCATCGTCCTGAGTGCCCGAGTTGAAGGGACAGTCATCGTTCACTATGGAGTAAGTACCATCTCAAGGCAGTCCCAGAAATTCATGTGTATCTTACGTAAGCACAAACATACAAATCGACCCATGATGATTCATAGCGTTTGTAATGAAAAAAGCTACCTATAATTACCTCATAGCCGAGCATATTTCCACAGAGGGAAGAAGATACCCAAATCAAGCAATCTCCTAACACCAAGGTGTGTTGTGGTGGCTCGGAAACCGGTACCGCGTCCGCCGGAACGTCACTGGCGTCCTCGTACCCGTTTGACTCAAATTTAGCATGCGCGCGCCATTGGACTTCCGTGAAAACCCGCGTCTTAGCGTGCTGGGGTCTTGGAGGGGACGGACCGTACAGGAGGTTTCAGGGCGGTGACTTTTTACTGGGCACATTGGTGTGTGGGGAGGGGTGCATGATAACCAAGTTGATGGCTCGGAGAGAGGAGTTCAAGGAGGATCTCCGGGCGATCTTAGCAGGGATCCCAACCAAAGAGAGGATCCTAATCAAAGAGAGTCAAGGTGAAGGAAGGAGGATGATGCTTGGGAAAGAGGCAGAGGATGAAGCTTGGGAAAGTGGCAGAGGATGATGCTTGGAAAGAGGCAAAGGACATGGCCATGATGTCATGGGCCCAAACTTGTATCGGAACTGATCGGAGATGGAGTCGAATTAAGATCCGACCCGAATTTCCTCATACGCGGGTGGATGAGACGGGCGCGTCGTGGTGCCACTGCACTATCATGTGATGAAAAATTTTATTCCACATATCTAGTCCACAACCCCCCAGCCCCTTTCGCTTTCTTTCATCTTTCTTCTACCACCACCTCCCCCCCCCCCCCCCCCCACCACCCAACTTACTCCCTACCCCTGCTCACTCCCTCAACTTGCTGAAGGAAATGGCATCCCTCCGTGCCCTTCGTTTGTCCGCCCTCACAAGGGTAAGTATCACAGTCCATCCATCCACCGGACCCTGTTCGCGAATACCGCCAAAAATTAAACGGAAATATCAACCTACTTTTTGAAAGGTCAACTCCCCGGTTTCGCGACTAGTCGCCCGTACGTACTCCACTAAGGTTAAGGTTGGTATTCAATCCTGAATAAGGAGAAATGAAATAAAGTGGCTGGGTCGACGCCTTCGCTGCGAGCACGTTCTCGATTCGCGTCACTCGGCCTACCAAGCGGCAGAATCTCTGATCGTTAACTTTCCACCATTCCTTCCTCCCGAACGACCTATAGGGCCTGAAAGAGCGCCTCGCTGAACTCATTCCCGAAAAGCAAGAGGAGGTCAAGTGGGTCAAGAAAGAGCTGGGCGCCAAGGTCCTGGGTGAGGTGACTGTAGACCAAGCGTATGGTGGCATGCGCGGCATCAAAGGCATGATCTGGGAAGGCTCCGTCCTGGACGCCGATGAGGGTATCCAGTTCCATGGCTACACGATTCCGGACTGCCAGAAGAAACTCCCAGCCGCCGACGGCGGCGAGGAACCCCTCCCCGAGGGCCTTTTCTGGCTCCTCGTCACCGGCGAGATCCCCACCAAGGAGCAGGTCAAGCTCGTCTCGACTGAGTGGGCTGCCCGCTCAGCGCTCCCTTCCTTTGTCGAGGAGCTCATCGATCGGTGTCCCAACACCCTCCACCCCATGTCCCAGTTCGCCCTCGCTGTCACTGCCCTTCAGCATGAAAGCACCTTCGCCAAGGCTTACGCCGCTGGGACCAACAAATCCAAGTACTGGGACTCCACATATGAGGATTCGATGGATCTGATCGCCAAGCTGCCCAATATCGCCGGCCGGATCTACCGTAACGTGTTCAAGGATGGGAAAGTCCCTACCATTGATATGGACAAGGATTACTCGTACAACTTGTCCAAGCTGCTCGGGTACTCCGATAACAAGGATTTTGTCGAGCTCATACGCTTGTACCTCACCATCCACTCCGACCACGAAGGCGGCAACGTCTCTGCCCACACCGTGAGTTTCTAGCACTTTTGTTGTATGAGCGTGGTTACGGGTGTAGGGGATTGTGTCCCTTGAGGCCGCGACATTCTACGTATGCGACTCTGACTCTCTCTTTCCCACCATTCCTCAGACCCACTTGGTCGGCTCCGCCCTGTCCGACCCCTATCTTTCCTTCGCTGCCGGCCTGAACGGTCTGGCCGGTCCTCTTCACGGCCTTGCTAACCAAGAGGTCCTCCGCTGGATCATCCACATGAAGGACGAGCTCGGCTCTACCGAGGTCTCGGATGAGCAAATCAAGGAATACATCTGGAAGACCCTCAAGGGCGGCCAGGTCGTCCCCGGCTACGGTCACGCTGTGCTCAGGGTTGGTATATATGTCTTTGATGTGAGGTTGGGTAATTCATTGGTTTGGTTTGGACAGTATCTAGCGGAGGTTAACGCGAATCCCATCAACCCGCTCCCTTTAGAAAACCGACCCCCGCTACACGGCGCAGCGCGAGTTCGCGCTTAAGCATCTCCCGACGGATCCCATGTTCAAGCTCGTCTCGCAGCTCTACAACATCGTCCCAGGCGTTCTGAATGAGCACGGCAAGACCAAGAATCCCTGGCCCAATGTCGACGCACACTCGGGTGTCCTCCTTCAGTACTACGGCCTCGTCGAACAGGACTACTACACCGTCCTCTTCGGCGTCTCCCGCAGTCTTGGCGTCCTCGCCCAGCTTATCTGGGACCGCGCCCTAGGTATGCCCCTCGAGAGGCCCAAGTCATACTCTACCGCGCACATTAAGAAAATGTTTGCTAACAAGTAAGTGGGTGGTCGGTACTTGCGTCTTGGGATAACGAGCGATCCCGCGCCCTCCTCCCTCCCCTCAAAAAAAAAAAAAAAAAAAAAAAAAAATCGATTCCACACATTCTTCCCACCTACCCCACCCCACGCCCATCCGCTATTTGAGCATGTAAATTTTTCATGTTTGGGCTTTATGGCTCCGTTAGACATCATGTTAGACGCCTCCTCGTAATAATAATGTAAATTCTGCTTGAGCCTGTGGGCCGTACAA
>RBNI01004029.1:0-14769 GCA_003990745.1 Jimgerdemannia flammicorona
CATGTCCTGTGGATTTTTATTGGAAGGGAACCTAGACTATATAGGCCAAAACCCTCCCCCACCACCCACCAAGCACTGTCCCCCCATTAACCTAGGCTAGCTATTGTCCAACAGCTCAACCATGCCAGGCGCAGCAGGGCCTATGTTGGCCCGCACCTCATTCTGCACACCATGCTCTCCCTACTACCAGGGGAAACCCAACCATATGCCAACGACCGAAAGCACATGCCTGAGAACCCAACGTATGTACAAGACCATACCTGAGCTGAATAGAATAGCCCCTGCCACCCTAAAGAGAATGACAGGCAAAGAAAAACCCTCATCAAAGCACAACACGGTGGGTAGGACCTGGTTCTCCCAGTTGAGGTGAGTAAAGGACTTATACGTGAGGCGGGAGGAAACCCCCAATACCCCACTACTCAAGCCTGTGGGCCTCGATCACATTGCTATATCAGCTCCCAGTTCCAGTTGAGTGCAGCCAAGATGCCTGAAATGGGTAGCCTTGGGCCTCCCAACCCCCCCTGATGACTGGGGCCTCACCCCGCTACCCACCAAAAGAAGCCGAGAGTGTCACCTACCACCTAACCGCGCCGCACCAATCAAAAGGCCCCACCAAAGCAGCACCTGCCCCAGCCCTGATGACTGCCCCCAGCCTGGCACCCTACTGGTTCACCGTTATCACCCTTCCTCCTATCTGTGACAGCCATCTCCCCTCCCAACCCGATACCACCAAAAAGCAGTCACCTATGCCAGAACTACGCTTGCCGGGAAGCTCGCCAAAGCCAGAGGGCCCCACCACAGGCACCGAGGACCTGCAGGTAACCTATACTGAGCACTTGATGCCCAAGGTTGACCGACTCCCTATGTAGCCCGAGATACACCGAGACAACTCCTTGTTGGCGACAGCAAAAGAAAGAAGGCACCACACCAAAACGGGTACACCCCAGATGCAGCTGAAGGCACCAGAATCTGCGAAAAAGTGGAGGAAGCACTGATCTGACATTGATAAAGGGGTAATACATCACCATTGCCCTCCTCCCACTATACTCCTACAGGCACAGCAAACCAACCTGAGGTAGAGGGGGTAATAATAGGGGAAAGGAGACTCAGAAGGTCACCTACCAAACCTTGTGACCAGTAAGATAGCAGAGAAAGGAGCGATGATAGCAGCTCTTCCACTGATGGCTCTCTCTTTCTCTTTCTGTAGAAGTAAATGTGGGACAGGAGGGATCCCTCAGCATATTCGTCTGGACTTTGTCTAGAACCTTGTGGCAGCACATAGTTTTTCCAGTATACTTTGATTACAGCCTGCTTGGTTCTCTCAATAAAGTGCTACTCCTAGCCCTGATCTTTATGATATTGTAGCTTTAAGCATAGGTCTAGCACTGTTCGAAGAAGAGAAGAGAGTGAGCTTTTGCAGGGGTTTTTCTATTTTGGAAGGGGCAACAGCCATATGCCGACATCAATATACCTGTACTGATTGAGTATATAACAGTATCTATTTGGGAGTAGTACTTTCTGAGCTTACTAAGAGCAACCTCCATGGCATCTCTCTGATCCGAGCTTAACTGTAAATCACTACAACCCTCCAGCCTGTCCTCGAGCTTGTCCTCTAGCCAGTCAATCAGAAGGTTGTATACTGGTATTGCTGAGCTTATTGTCGGAGTCATTTGTTTGACTATATCCTTTGTACAATCATCGAAACACTGGCAGTTATATGTAGTGAGGTGTTGCATTGTGCAGAGGTAGACAAAATGAGTGTGGAGCCAGAGCAATCACCACTTACTTCCAAAACTCTGACAATATTCCTAAGTATGTCCCACTTGCTTTCATCTAGAGCCTCGGCCCGTATTTCCTTGTTGGCAGCTACTGTTGAATCTATTGGTTATTTTTGTTTTTTTTTTAAATAAATCATCCAAAATAAGTTACTTCAGCTGACCGAAGAAAAAAAGAACACATACCATAGCAAACTCCAGTATGCACTGGATCATTGTAAATGTTGAGTTCCAACATATACAGATGTCCAATATAAGCTCTTTCAGGGCTAAACTGATTACCCTATACTATACAGCAAATTTGTCTCATCATTGTGGAGATGATCAGACCAACACAATCAGATTGCGCAGCTTGAAAATTATACTCAGGGCCCCTCCTCTCTTGGATGTTTTGTCTATGTGCGTAAGATAGTCCTGAACAGTGAGGTTCAGTATGTGGGCCTGACATCATATACAGCAGCTTTCTGTACCAAAGGCCACATTTTCCTGTTTGAGACTGGCCGCTAAAACTTTGAAAAATGTTGAGTTATTTGTAGTATTGTCTATTGTAATGACCAAAATCTGTATTTAAAATATTTGGTCAGCGAATTTATGTGAAAATAAATAACCAATAAAATCTAGTTTGTTTTAGGACCTCTCTCAAAATGCCAACCTGATGACAAGCCCCCCTTTTTTACCTTGGTTGTGATCCCAAGCTCCCAGATATAACTAATAAAAGTATCTATGATGTTGTCTCCAGAATGAGGGCCAGCAAGTTTGACGAAGTCAAGGGTGAGAGATTTAAGCTGCCAATCGAGGTCAATCCAATGACCGGTAATACTCAGAAATGAAATTACATTGGGGGATGTCTATGTATCAATCATAAATGAAATTTTGCCTACCAAATTCTGCTTATTGAATGTGAGGTTAAATTAGTGAGCTCTTTTATATAATTCAGCTTGCAAAGATCATGGTGCTGCCCTTATTTTATCTGAAGTGTCTGGTGGAGATTGTTGTACTCCTTCCTATAGGCCTCCAGGACATTTTTACAAATAGTATCGGTACTTGGCAAATATAAATCATACTTGAGGAGGTCAAAGATACTATGCAATTGATCACTCTCGATGGTTGTGAATAGTTGGTCTGTGTATACAATCCAGTGAATGAGCCAATTTTGAAATTCTGCCAAAGAGTATGGATAAATATTTTTGATTAAACAGCATTGTTGGTACAGAAATAGTCAGGCAATCAGATAAATGTACCCACCACAGCTTGGATGTCAATTTTATTTGTCTCTATGTTCTTTTTGATTTTGTCAGAGTGCTTGTCTTTTATGTGTTGATTCATGTTCGAAGTTGTACCCCTAAGCATTTTGAACTTCTGGCTGGTGCAGTTTATGGGGGTGGATGAAACAATATTATGTGTGTGTCAAAACAAACAAAAAGTGTCAATAGGTGCATCTTAATTTTTTACCTGCAATAATTACAAACAATATCATCTCCTATCTTAGCACAATGTTGCCAGATTTTGGAGTGAGGATTGTATAGAAGGTGTAGAGCTATCAGGGATGTTTGACTTAAAGTATTATCGGTACTGTGAACTGTTGAAGACTGATCTGTCATGTGTGTTTGCATGTTTATGTATATATGTGTATGCATGTATGTGTATTGTATATGTGTATATGTATTTGTATTGTGGATATATCCAGCATATGAGTCATGTAGAGGATTTGGATTGGAGGATTCAGTTGAAGGATTCAGATGAGGATTCAGATTGAAGGATTCAAATTAGAGGATTTGAATTGGAGGATTTGAATTGGAGGATTCAGATTGAGTGATTCAGATTGAGTGATTCAGATTGAGTGATTCAGATTGAGTGATTTGGATTGAGTGATTCAGATTGGGGTGGTTCAGATGGGTGATTCAGATAGGGTGATTCAGATGGAGCAATTCAGATTAATCCAAGTTGATTCAGATGGCTTCAGATTTGAGATTCGGATCAAACCATCACGTGATGAATCAAATCCGGATTTGATTTGAATTGACTCATTCAGAGCACTAGTACTGCATAAGAAGTCCAAAGCTTCATTAGTGTAGTTGATACTAACTTTGAAGCCAATCAATGGACCAATGAGTGAGTTGCTGACTGCTTTCTGATAAATAATCAAGACCACACTCTGGAACAACTCTTTGCTACTACTATAGCCTATATTTATCAAGTTGTTATATTCTTCCAAGGACTCACTGAAGAATGGTAGTGAATCCTTTCTGAAAAACCCCTCACATGGGATACCCAACCTGCAGTAATTACCCAGAATACAGCAAACAATAACCCAGGATATGGTGCAGCCCCTGGACTCAAACAACTCATAATTACTCAATACTGCAGTGAAACCATGATTGCCGAATCTTGAGTCAAACTCTGTAACCTCAAATTTGATATACATGGCAAAAAAGAATTCAAAACCTTCTGTACAAAACTCGAGTCACTCCTGAACACTATTGGCCTAGGATATATTACCAATAATGAAGCACAAAATGGTACAAGAGCAGACCATCTATTCAATGCACTATCTGAATGGCTTACAAGAAAAATCTGAGAACAAGGATGCTCAGTTGGTTGTAATCACTAATAATGATGTCTGGCAAGAATCAAGACTATGGTTAAGCAAATCCTAACAGTTGGACCAATTCTGCCCTGAAGACAATTCAACAACAAGGAAAAGACTTAGATCAAAAAAGAAGAACCCAAGCATGAAGCATCCTGAGCTCTCTCTACATTTACCTCATGGACATCCAGAAATCATAAATCCACCCAACTGAGTACCTTTAAGAAACTCACCAAAGGAGAAAGGAATGAACTTCAAAGAAGTAGAGCATACTTCTATTGCCAAAAGACAGAACATATGACCAGTGCCTGCCCTAACCGAAAACCCCAAACAGCAATATGAGCAACTATTATTACTCTGTACTACCTCAATAACCTGACTACCAGAATACTGGACTTTGTCAAGTTAAGATAAACTGCTAAGGCCCCAAGCAAAGGAAGTCAAAAGATAGCTGAATATGACCTGTATGCAGCTGAAGAAGCTATAGTTTCCAACTGAGAGGTCAAGCAAGTCTACATAGAAATCAGTATCCAAATCCCTGAAGGATATATTGGAAGAATATGCTGTTGCAGCAGCCTAGCATTGAAAGGACTCTCAGTAAAAGGAGGAGTCGTTGATGAAGATTATATAGGCAAAATTATTGTCCTTATCTGAAACCATAGTTGGATACCCTTTAAGATCCCTATTGATTTCTATATTACCTAGATCCTATTTGAGAAAATCGAGTCAACTCTGATAGTCAAGGAAGTCTCTGAACTACTACCCACCATCTGAGGATCCAAAGGATTTGACTCATCAAACAAGGCCCCAGTCCAATCTACTATGAACAAAGAAGAATAATTCTATAAGAAAATCAAAGATGAATATGTACTAAGTGGCCAATATCCCTATAGTATTGGAATGTACTCTTCCTGAATAATCAATGATTGCTTCTCTTGTATCAATGAACTGGCTCAAAGAAGAACTAATAGAAAGAAAGCTCCTATAACTGAAATTACCACCATTAGATCAGACAAACTGTTTACACTTCAAGCTTTTATCAACCAAGCACCTGTCAAGATTATGATAGACAGTGGTGCCTCAGGCAACTTTATCAATAAAGAAACAGCCAACAGACTCAAGGTCCTGACATCTCCAGTACAACAAACTCAAGCAGTTGCTATAGCTGATGAAACCTCCCATGTCATTAGTAAGGAAGTCCACAACCTGTCCTTCTGAATTAGTGACTACCAAGTACATATTACCCTCCAGATCATACTACTTTCTGACAATGAAATCATTCTTGGAACCCCATGGTTGAAACAAGAGAACTCTATGATTGATTGGGTAAACTATTCTCTGACCATCAAGAAAGGACGCTATAACTTCAAACTGTAAGGCAAAAAGGACTCACTCAGTTCCAGTGACCCTGGACTAAAGATCACTCATATTAACAAGCTACAGCTCAAGAAATTGGCCAAGAAATGTCCTCTTTTTGTCATCTCCATCTGCCCATCCAAAGGAGAACTGGAGAACTCTGAAGAAGACTTTTTCAAAGTTGACAGCTATGTTAGACCTCTACTCTAGAAATTCCAAGACATATTTCTAAAGAAACTTCTGAAAGACCTATCTCTTAAATGAGCAGTAGACCATATCATCAAGACTATTCCAGATGCCAAGCCAGCCTTCAAGTCAATCTACCATATGTCTCTGAGAGAAATTGATGTACTCAAGAAAAAAATCAATGAACTCCTAGAACAAGGATTCATCAGACCTAGTGTATCACCCTATGGTGCACCAGTTCTCTTTGTTATGAAGAAAGGAGGAGACCTGTGAATGTGCATTGATTACTATAACCTCAATGAATAGACCATTAAGAACTATTGCCCACTACCCAGAATTGATGAAATATTCAATAGGCTTACTAATCCACAATTCATGAGCTCTTTTGACCTGTGAAATGGGTACTGGAAAATTGTCATAAAAGAAGAAGACATCTACAAGACAGCCTTCTGAACTTGCTATGGGCACTTTGAGTTCCTGGTTATACCTTTTGGCTTAACTAATGCTCTAGCAACCTTCCAGACCCTGATGAACACTATTCTGCACCTATATCTGGACAAATTTGTTATTATTTACATTGATGACATACTAGTCTTCAGCAAAACCCTAGAGGAATATCTCAAACACCTTGAGCTAGTACTACTGAAACTCTGAGAAAACTGACTTTTTTTTTTTTTTTTTTTTTTTATAGTCACTTGGACTCCATCCTTTATTAGTACCAGTCTATGAATAAGTATACATCATCCCCACCCACTACCCAATCCCCATAGGGGGGCCCCTCCCCACCTCTTCACGAATAAAACTCACCCTTTCACCCACTACTCCAACTCTCCCTCCACTCTGCCCACAAATTTTCTCCACTAATCAGCACCTCTGACCACCCTGCAGCCCCCAACCAAGCCACCAGCCCATTAAGGTGTCTTCCATCAGCCTATGCCATTGTAGCAACTGGTCCCCCAAGCCCTGTCTCCTTCTATCCTCAAAAACAAATAGCCAATGACTGGCCAGCCCCACCCAAATAGCCAAAGCCCAACTCAAGGTAAGCCACTCCTTTCCTATCCCCCCTACCAATCTATCCCTCAAGTCCTCCCACCTCCCCCTTACTTCATCTCCCCTATGCTGTACCCCCAAACGTTCTCCAATTGTCTGCCAGAAATCTCCCAACACCTCACACTCTCCTAGCCAATGTTCAGGTGTCTGTATATAACCCCCCTCCTGCCCTACATTATGGCACTCCTTACAGTTGAAGCAACCCCCTATGACAAGGTGCCCCAAGCGAAAGTTGAGCATAACATTCCTTCATAGCATGCACCACCAGACCACCCAGTACTTTGGCAGCATCCACTTTCTCACTACAGCACTCCAGGTCCAAACACCATACCAATCCCACTCTTTGCCAATTCCAACTCCTTGCCAACCGCTAGGCCACAGATCCTGGCCCAGTCCCCTTTGGCATTCCATTTCATCCTCAATGTCGAACTCAATTAAAGGGGTGCCACCCAGCAGTATACAATCCCATCTCCACATCGCCGGGTCCCAGTCCTCCTCTTCTTCATTCCCCCACCAACGAATACCAATGCAGTGCACCCCTTCTGCAATCCCCCACCAAAATCCTTTGTAATGCAGTTGTGCAGTGTTCTGAAGGCCAACTAATGAGATGAGATCACCAGTTGAGCCCCTTGGTGATGACCACCTCTCCCAGATCTTCTGTAGCAGAGGAACCCAACCACCTCCTCTCAATTCCACTGCCCTCTTTAGCCACTATGCTCTCAAGCAGTGTAACCATTTTGGAAAGTCAACCAGCCCAAGACCACCCCTTGCTACCAGAAGGGACAAGGTCTTCCAACCAATCTAACTCTATCTACCAGCCCAAATCCATCCCTTCGCCAACTTCATCAGTCTCTTCACCACCCAGGCTGGGAAGTCCAAATGATACGCCAGGTACCACAACTTCGGCAGCCAGTAGACATTCAAAATTGAGACCTGCCCTGCCAGAGAAAATTGTCTTCCCCCCCAACTCTGCAGGGCCTCCTCCCAGATTCCAATCCTCTGCTCCTATCAAAGCCTGGGCAGAACTGACTCATAGACTGACAAATAGATGCCTAAGTACCACACCACTTCGCTGGTGGGGACAATTGTTCCTATAACCTCTCCTCCCACCAGGCCATTGCCTAGCACCATTGTTTCACACTTATGCCAGTTCAGCTTAGCTCCAGAGTTCTCCTCATACCATGCTACAGTCTTCTTGAGCTCTTCAACATCAGCAATCGAACCCAAGCCCACCACTATGTCATCCACAAAGGCCCCAACTTTCCATCCAATGCCAAAGACAGAGAGCCCCACTATCCTCCTCCGAATTCTGTCCATAAGGGGTTCCAGGGAAAGAGCATACAAAATGGGGGACAGTGGGTCCCCCTGAGACACCCCCCTACCTAAGGGAAATGCTACCCCTCTATGTCCATTATAAGTAAGTGCAGCCCTACTCCCTTCCAGTAGGCTGACTATTGCTGACCGGAATTGGAGTAGAACCCCCATTCTATCCAAAACTTTCGCCAGCCAGACTCTTCGCATCTGGTCATATGCCTTCTCCTGGTCCAAGAAGACTAGACGCCCATCTAGTCCACAGGCTCTTGCTCCTTTGATAACTCCATGTACCCAGGCAGTGCCATCCCTGATGAGCCGACCACCCACAAATCCCCTCTGCTCAACACCCATGACTTGTTGGGCCACCTTCTGTAGTCTCACCACCACCACCTTAGTT
This sequence comes from Jimgerdemannia flammicorona, assembly GCA_003990745.1. Classification (NCBI taxonomy): domain Eukaryota; kingdom Fungi; phylum Mucoromycota; class Endogonomycetes; order Endogonales; family Endogonaceae; genus Jimgerdemannia; species Jimgerdemannia flammicorona. The sequence continues at coordinate 8,666 of RBNI01004029.1, forward strand.
ACCAACTTTCTGTCCATATCGAGCAACATTATCGGCTGCCAGTTCTTCCAATCCTTCTGCCTTCCTTTGTTTTTATAAAGCAGCGTCACCAGCCCAAGGTCCTGCTCCCCCACCCACCTCCCTGTCTGTAGAATAAGGTTGCACAATTCTGTCATCTCTCTCATCACCCCTGGGACTCCAACCATTTGCTTCCAAAAGTCCCAGGGCAGACCATCCTCCCCAGGTACTGTACCTGGCATTGTCGTGGCAAGAACCTGGTGGATCTCAACCTCCTGTACAGGCATCACCAGATCACCTAGCCCCTCGACTTGTGGTGGGTACCAATCCTCCAATGTTCGTTCAATGGTAGCAGCATCCACCCCACCCTCCTCCTCACTCCACAATCCACTCCATCTCTCCTTCAGCGATCCAAGAATGTCCTGTACACCATGTACCAATCTACCATCTGAGTCCAACACCCCTTCCCACCATTGCTGCACCCACCTCGCTCTAAGGGCCCTTGTAAGAAACTTGGAAGGCCTCTCCCCTTCCTCCAGATCCTGCCAGTGGAGCCATGCTGCCAAGCTCTGTACTCTCACCTCTTCCTCCTCCCGCAGCACCTGTTGTAGTTCCCCAACCTCCATTTTCGCTCGTATTAATCTCCAATCTTCTTTGCCCTCCAACATCATCATCCTCGCCCACTCCTCCAGGAGCCTAGTCAATCTAGTAGAAGCCCAATGCACTCTACGTCTTCTCTGCTTCCCTGCCTCCTTGCCAGCCTCACTCCAGTAAATCTTGGCCATCTCCTTCATCCTCATCCACCAAACCCCAACTGAGGCACCCTTCTGCCACCAGTTCTCTACCCTCAGCTGAATGTCCTTAGCCCACTCATCCCACCAGGTCTTGTCATCTAACAAAGAGGAATTGAGGTGCCAATGTCTAGGCCCATCCCCACTACCCCCAAAGCACCCCTGTCCCAAAAGCCCCCAGTGATCCGACCATGGACACCATTCTACCTCCAGTGACTTCCAATCATCTAGGCCCCAGTAGCTGGCCATCAAAATCCAGTCGATTCTTGTCCCCAGACCCCCTGCCCAATGTGTATAAACTCTCCTATTCCCCCAGCATTCCCTACCAGCATCTACCAGTGCACTTAGTCTTTCTACTTCCTCCCATGCCACCAGTCCTCCACTCCTGCTCTCAGTACCCTGTCCTCCATCTGTTCTATCCAACAGTATATCCCGAACCATATTGAAATCTCCCCCAAGCATATCCACTCCAGCCTCCACAAGCATCCCACTCTCCTGTAGGCCTTTCACCCAATCTACTCTCTCACCCCATACTGCAGGGCAGTAGCAGGAGCTGACTATAATGGGTTCCCAGCCCACCCAAATCCACTCACCCCAGACCAGCCTCTCTCCCCAGCTCCTCACCTCCTGTATCTCCCCTCTGCCTTTCCGAACCAAAATCCCAACTTTGTCTTTCCAAATCACCTCACCTCCCCATTCCTTTGTCCATTCTATCCTATCAGAGTCATCTTCACACCAGACATCCTGCAAGAGGAAGAGATCGGCCTCCAATCCCTTCATCTAAGTAAAAATATTTCTACATCGAGTAGCGCTCCGTAACCCATTTACATTTAAAGAAAAAATGTTAGTTGTACTGTTCATAATGTAAAATGTTATGCTGTTAACCAATCTCTACTACTCTATGCTCATCTCCTCCTGCACCATGTCCAGATTATGTTCTACAGCCACCTCCTTCTCTTCCGCCCTCTGAGCCTCCAATCCAGTCAGCAGTTCATTCATCTCTCCATCTGCTTTCTCCTCAAACTCCTCTCAGTATTCAATGCATGCCTCCTGCCAGAGCTGCAGCCCATGCCGCTTGTTCCAGCAGTATTCAGCCCTCTCTCCAGCAATGACTGCCATCTCTGCCTCCCTCTCCTTATCCACCTCATACCCTTCCTCCTCCAGGTATACCGCAAGAATTTCTGCCTTCAATGCCTTCATTACTCCACCCCCCTGCATTATCCCTGCCCAATGATCATCACTCATCACTCGCAAGTCCACCTCCCCCAACTCTTCCACCACCAGGTTGTTCATCATCTGGCACATCCACAGTAAGTTCCCCACTGCCTTCCCCCCTGGAGTTGCTGGTCTTCCTCCATCCAACATTGTGGTGTCAGCTCCAGCACTTGCAGACTCATCCCACACCTCTGGGATATCCACTAGTTCCTCCTCACCTGCCTCCACCACCTGTCCCCCATATGCCACCTCCAGAACTCCGAATTGCACCCTCTGGGCCCCTCGCATTGGCACATCTTCTACCACCCTATTTCGGGAAGCCGGGCTGCATCTGATAAGAGGGGTAGGGGAAGGGGAGCCCTCCCAGTCCTCCTCCCACACCTCCAGCATACCATCAGCATACAGGTCCTTACTGCGCTTCGCTGTATCCTCCCCTGTCTTCATCTTGTCCTTCCCCTTCCCCTCTCCAGCCCAGACACTCGCTTCAGCTCCCCCTGCACCCTTCACCTTACTTGCATCCCCCAGTGGCCTGTTGTCCATCTTGGCCAGCAGCTCCTTCTGTCTCTTACACCCCTGAGCCCTTTCCCACTGCTCCTTGGTCACTCGAATCCTCTTTCCATCTACCACCTCCAAATGTGTCACCTCCACAAAAGCCTCCCAAGCCTTTACTCATCTCTCTACAGCACCACCCAGCTCTTCAAGTGCTTCTAATAAATCCTCCTCCTCCTCCTCACTACCCTTCACCCTTGTCACCTTACACAGGATCACTCCTCAGACCATCGCCGAAGGCCAGTCTCTCGCCTTCCCAGAAGCTTCCTTCCCAGCCAGCCAAATCCTCACATCCACATCGCCAGTCCTGAGCGAGGTCCCTTCCCAGATCCTGAATCCAATATCCACTACCTCTCCATACTCTGCCATGAAATCCTCAACTCTCTTTCTCATCTCCATTGCTGACACCATCGGTACTCCTTTCACCAGCAGTTGGACCACCCTGGAATCCCACTTCAGGCAATGTGCCATCGGAACACACACCTCCCCAACCACTAATCTAACCTTCAGTGCCTCCTCCAGCAGTGCTACCTCCTCAAAGCCCACCTCCACTCCCTCCAGTCCCTTCAAAAACTTCACAGATACTGCTCCTACCACCTGCTTAGCAATGAGCCCCAGCACCATTTTCGCTGTCACTGCCAAGCCCTGGAAACATATCATGACTGCAAATTCCGAGCTCGACTTCTTGAGTAACAGTGCCACCACCAGTCCCATTACACCATCTGCCAGGTCCCCGGGCCTCATGCCTTTCCCACTGCTCGGCTCACCATCAGCAGTCCCATCTAGATTTTTTTCCAGATTGCCCATCACACCTCTATCAGCAGTCCCCGCCTCAGCCGCTACCCCCCCAGCTCTACCCCTATGGCCCCCAGAGAGGCACCCCCATGAGATGGCAGCTTAGAAGCTCTCACCGGCACCTTCCCCCCCCTCAGCCAGCTCTCCAGTCCAGCTCCCTGCTGTCCCCCCTTCACCTTCTCCGCAAAGCTCGCCCTGTCTGACCCTTGACCTCCAGCTCTGCTCCCTCCTCCACCACGTCCTCCCACCAGCAGACCCCTCATGCTTCCCCCCAAGCCAGGGCCTCTCCCCACTTGCTGCCATTCGAATGCTCCAGGGCCACCCTGCCCAGTACACACCTCAGGATGCTCATTGGTTGCCATGAAACTAGTAGCTTGTCTCCAGAAACTGTGTCGAAAGTGTTGCCAAAAGATTGTGTAATCTGAATGTTACCAGAGAAAGATGGCTGAGAAAACTGACTTTTTGCAAAACTCAGCAAATGTGAATTTCTTCTAAAGAAAATCCAATTTCTTGGACACATTGTTATGCTAAATAGAATCAAAGTAGACCTCAGCAAAATCTCTACAATTAAGAATTGGCCCAGACCCAAGAAGCTGAAGGATCTTCAGTCATTCCTAGGATTAGCAAACTATTATAGACAATTTGTTATTAACTTTGCCAAGATTACTACTGCTCTTATTCAAATGACCAAATACAGCAAGAAAGAAGAATAGCTCTGGACTATGAAACAAGAAAAAGACTTCAACAACCTTGTAAATTGAGGATCTGAGCAAGATACCACCTTTCAAGTACTAAAGGATGTCTTGATAACTACTCTAGTACTTTAAGCAGCAAACTCTGTCCTACTATATGAAGTTACTATAGATGCCTCTGATCTAGCCCTTAGAGCAATGCTCATGCAAGAAGGATACCCTGTGGCCTATCACTCTCAAAAGTTCAATGATGCTGAAATCAACTATGCAATTTATGAGAAGGAAATGTTAGCTATCGTGGACACTCTGATCAAATGGTGACCATACTTAGAAGGAGCACACTTCACTATATTGACTGACCATAAGTTATTAGTCAATATCAAGACCCAGACTACCCTTTCCTGGAAGCAAGTCAGATGGATGAAAGTCCTCACCAACTTTGACTACAAAATCCAGTATTACTCTAGTAAGGAAAATATTGTTACTGATACAATCTCCAGACCACCAATTGAAGAAGTTATTCAAACCCTCATCTTGGTTACAAACTCTATTATAGAACAAATTATCACAGCATATACTGATGATAAAGAAGCTCAAGTACTCCGAGAAATCCTAAGCAGTGATAATGCTGACAAGCATGCCCAGTATCATCAATACTGACTGAAGAATAATGTGATCTACTACAAGGACAGATTGTATGTTCCAAACAACCAAGACCTCTGAAGAACTATTCTATTCAAATGTCATGATGCCCCTATAGCTAGATATTTAGGATTTGACAAATACTATGAAGTTATCTCCCAAAACTTCTATTGGCCCTGTATGGTAGATCAGCTAAAGACCTATATTACTTCCTGTGATGCCTGCTAATACAACAAGTCCTCAACACTAGCAAAACCTGATCTACTCTACTCCATCCCATTACTATCTGCTAATTGAGAACAAATCTCTATAGACTTCATTGTATAACTATTCTAAACCAAGAATAGAAAAGATGCCATTGTTGTCTTTGTAGACTATCTCAGCAAACAAGCCCACTTTGTGCCAACTACTACTACTACAACAGTACCAGACATAGCCATACTCTTGTTTGACAACATCTTTTGCTATTATGGTCTTCTTAAGATTATTGTTAGTGACCAAGATCTGAAGTTCACCAGCTATTTTTGGAAAGCCCTCTATGTATACCTTGGAATAAAACTTATACTATCTACAGTCTTTCACTCTAAAACTGATGGCCAAACTAAAAGAATGAACCAAACTCTGGAACAAATACTAAGGAACTATATTTCCTATAGACAAGATAATTGTTATGAATACCTCACTGCAGTTGAGTTTGCCTACAACAACAGTAAGCAAGCCTCTCTTAGAATGATCCTATTCTTTGCCAATACTGAACAAAACCCAAACACCCCTCTGACACTTATCCAAACTACTGATGAACTCTCCACAGTTAAAGCTATTGAAGAATTCCTGCTCCAAATATACAATCTAAGCCAGATCACAATTAAGAATTTATCATGAGCTCAAGAACAACAGTCACAGTATGTTAACCAGCACTGCTAAGAGGAAACTTTTGATATTGGAGAAAAAGTCCTACTAGATATCCAAAGATACTGAGTTGACAACCTCAAGTACAGACCATCTACAAAGCTGAACAGCAAGTTTATTGGACTATTCAAAGTTATTGCACAAGTCTCTCATATTTCCTATAAATTGGTACTATCAGACACCATTAAGATTCACCTAGTCTTTAATGTCCAATATCTCAAATAATACAATGAAAATGATGACAAGCTATTCTCAAACCAAACCACAGAACCATCTGCATCTGTCATTATTAATGACCAAGAAGAATACAAAGTTAAACAAATTCTCAATAAATATGGCCACAAGAACTACCCTGAGTATCTTGTCAAATGGAAAGGGTTTTTTTTTTTTTTTTATAGTTACTTGGACTTCCCTTTATTACTGCTGTCTATAATAATAATAATACAATATCACCCCATCCCCTCAACCAATACTCCTCAGATCCACTCCTTCTCCCTCTATGCCTCTCTTTTTT
>RBNI01004030.1:0-14768 GCA_003990745.1 Jimgerdemannia flammicorona
AAAAAAAAAAAAAAAAAAAAATTCAAATATATATGGTAAAGACAAGAGAGCTAGATACTATTCACTAGATAATAATGGTAGCTATTGATAAGTTGAAGACATACTATTCAATGACAGATAGTCTTTATTATATTGGTACTAGTAAGTAATTTTGGTGCTAAAGATAGCATATATCTATTTTGAAATTTGAAATTTGCTTAATTAGTTGGTTACTATAAATCTATTTTGAAATTAATTTTTTTTTTTTTTTTTTTTTAAAAAAAATAAAACCAGTTCTTGATCTCAGGATTAAACTAAAATATTATTCATCCTATGATTGGGAAGACATTTGGATTGAAGAGGTCAAAAATATACTTTATACAATCTATAATAAAAACTATACCCCTTTATCTGGATCAGTTTATCATATAAATTCTAAAATAGATAATACTGATACTGCAATTGAAGTAGATGACATCAATGCTGAACTAAATCAACATATATTCTTCAACAAAAGACAAAAACTGATAACAAATCCTGAGCAAGAAGTAGATGTATATTTAAAAAGTAAAATTATTAAATTTTAATTAGGAGTTGATATATTATCTTAATGGTAAGTAAGTTGAATTTTCATTTTCAAATTAGATCTATCTCAAAACACTGAGTTTTTCTAATTGATTAATTTATTGGAAATATTAGAGCTATAGCAGAGATTTCCAAAATCTAGTAAAAATGATATATGACTATTTAGCTATTCCAGCAATAAGTACTCCAATTGAGTGGAATTTTTCAAGTGATACAGATCTTGTGATGTCCAAAAGAGGTGCTTTAGACTCTGAAACAATTCATAAATGTATGTGTTTAAAGACATGACAATCAGTCTAGTATTCCAATAATAATAGCTAATTCTAAATCTCAAAATATAGTTAAATTTTGAAATACCAAATAAATATAGCACTCAGATATCATATTATGTAAGTATGATCTAGAACTTATAGATATACTATATCCAAATATAATTTCTGAATACATATCTGATTGTTATATTCTAATATAATTTCTGTCATTTCTAGCTCTGATAAGATAAGTGAGATGTCATTATATCTACCCAGGAGTATTAGAGATAGATAACAAGTAGCATAAATAGTATAATATATAGAATTTCAAATATATTCAAAGCTTAAGGATATATATTATATCTATTTGGTCACTATATCTGAAATACTTATACTTGTAAGTTTATTAGCCCATAAGCCTATAAGCAATAAGTATAAGCTGAGAGCTTCAAATATTACAGCCCACAAGTCTATAATCCTATGAGCAACAAGTATAAGCTGAGAGCTTCAAATATTGCAATAAACATAAGCCTGCAAGCCTATAATCCTGCAAAACTAAAAGCTTTGAATATTGTAATAAGTGTAAGCCTATAATCCTACAAGTAACAAGCATAAGCTGAGAGCTTTGAATATTATAACAAGTATAAGCTAAGAGCTTTAAATATTGCAATAAGTACAAGCTCACAATCTCACAAGCAACAAGTATAAGCTAAGAGCTTTGAATATTATATAATGTAACAGTGACCCCAGAATGATGACATCAGTATAGGAAATAGCCTTTCCTTGCAAGCCACCAGATCGGAGCACAAGAAGATTATATGGCATATGAGATAAGCAATGATGACCAACTGTAAGTCATTGTGACCACAGTACAAGTATCCTGAAGGATATAAAAGAAGGATCAAGGAACTACAGTAGCAGCAATCAACAAGAACCACCAATCCCAAAATAGCTCAAAGACTTACCACAAATGAAATGCCTGCCACCTGCCAAACCTCAAGGTCAAGGAACCACCAAGGTACCTCAGTTGAAGAAAGGATGTTCCAAGACATCAGAAGAGCCATGGGGACCTACACAAGAAGGACTCCTAGTATCAACCTGGGTACTGCAGATCCCTATCACTTTATCCTCTACTGCCATGAGATGGAAACAAGGATCACTATTGCTACTGAATGCCTCCAAATGTGGCAGGAGTATGAAATAGAAAACCTCCTCTGCTGGGAGTTCCCATAAGCCAGCACTCAAGAGCTACAAGATGTCACCCCCATAGATATATGCAAAATGAGGACAGCCAAGAAGATCCATCAGATCTTTAGGCATGCACTATAGTTGATCCCCAACTTGGAGTATGTTAGAGTCTCAGACTTTAGAGACCTATCATTCTGCTATATCAATGTACTAGAAGCTAGGATAACTACAGAAGCCCAGTCTACTATCACCCTCAACAGTGAAGAAGTAGAAGACTTCTGGCATCCTATCTTCCAGGATAACTCAGATCAATTCCTGCAAGGATTGATCTCAGTATTCCAAGGCCCAAGCATCCAGGTTAGACCTCTCCAAGACTCCACATTTGTTCTCTATTTTGTGGAAGAGAACCTTATAGACTGGAGAGCTCCAGATCTCCTTGTTCCCGATTTTCCTGCTACAGCCAAACATAATGACATCATTGGCAATGATATCATCCTGCATGACATATGTGAAACACATGACCTATATGACAAATTTGTAGATCTCATCTCCTTAACTATAAAAAAAAAAAAAAAAAAAAAAAAAAAAGATCTCATCTCTTTCAGTGATGATGATGACGAGGATGAAGTCCCCATGGTCCTGAACTTTCTGCTCTAAGTTCTTTGTTATACTGGATAATGCCAGCACTAGTATTCTTATGTAACACTGGATAATGCCAGCACTAGTATTCTGAGGTGACACAAAATTGTTCCAGCACCAGTATTTTGATGTGACACTAGATAATACCAGCATCCTGAACCTGTACAACCATCAGTGCCAACCCTGGTACTTAATAGTTTTAGTTATTAAAATTTATATTTAGCTTTATATCTTAGTAACCATTGAATTATATTTTGTATAAATACCCCTCTTATTTCCTCTGAAATAAAGTCAGTTCCAGTTTCACTTATATACACTTTCTTACAAACAATCTAAGAGATAACAAGACAGTTAAAGATAAGAAGTTTGAGGACTATAAGACCTTGGGAAGGTACTCCAATAAGAACTTGCTTATAACAAACTTGAGTTAGTCTAAGAGATACACCTTGAAGAGAATCTGGCATATTTGAAGGACTCAGTGACCACTACGTGACAACTTGGTGCCCATTGGCTGGTGATTCAAGATGAATCCCTCACTTTTAAGCTGAAAAATGAACAACCCCCATAATAACTACTCTGACTACAAGAGTCACCCCTGCAAGAATTCAAGACAAGATAGAAATACACCCCCCTACATTCTATAGATATACTACTGAAGAGTCAATCCTGACCTTTATTGAAGACTTTGAACAATTTGCCACTATATGAGCCCTTGGTGTAGATGCTCAATTGGTCCTTCTACCAGTCAGCCTCAGAGGACCTGCCAGAGAAAAGTTCAATGTAGCCACCATTACTGATGCTAGTGCAGCCAAACTTGCCAATATGAAGACCTTCCTCAGAACAATATATTATACTGAAGAGATCAAGCAAGCTCTCAAGGATCAACTCAATACTATCTGCCAGGGACTTAGTGAAGATCCCAACTCATTCTATACCTGAATCTGCCACCAGATTGTCTTGGCTGGCTATGATGACCACCTCAAGGAACAAATAGCAGATTCAACCTTCCTCAAAGGAGTTCACTCTGAAATTGCCTTAGCAATCCGGTCTACCCCAGCTGTACTAACCCTTGATCAGAAAGTGGTCTTTGCATAGAGATATTGGACTGCCAGACACCCTGCTGAACACTCAATGGAGAAAATAACTAGCATCAAGATGGAGCCATCAAAGCCAACTAGTATCATACCCACCACAGTTGTAAATAGACAACCAATCCCACCTACTCCCAAGATAGCCAAAGCTGACCCAGTAGAAGAACTCACTAAGCAGTTCACTGAGATGACTGCACACCTTGGTGATATTGTTAGAGAAGTCCGAAGAGCCAACAGGAGACTAGTGCAGAGATTTGTAGCTGCTATAGAAGAATACAATATCACATACTTCAGATGTAGAGAAGAAGGCCACTATGCAAAGAATTGTATGACCGAAATGAGATGCAAGGCCCAACCAAGCAATGCTAGCAGAACCAGAGAACAAATCAATGCAGTAGTCATTGAGGAGATTGGTGATACTGATGATGAAGAATACTACGAGAAGCTTGAATTCTACCTTGCTACTGAAGGTACCAGAACCCGGTATAAGCCCTATAACAAGAAGAGCAATAGCAAGCCAGTTGGAAGACCAAAGAAGACCCCAGCTGTCACTATTCAAAGCAAGACCCAACCAGAGAAGATTGATCAAGACATAGAGTTAGATGAAGCTGCCCACCAAATTATTGAAGGCACTACTCTGGTCTCAGGAGAAAGCAAAAGCAAGAAGGAACAGAAGCTGCACAAGACCAAGATCCATCAGTATGACATCTACAAGGACCTCAAGGAACAGAAGATCAATACCACTTTTGGACAACTAGCCGAAGTTCCTGCCTTCAGACAGCAGTTGAGAGTAAGACTTGCAACTATCACCAAGAATCAAGAGTACAAGATTGTAGAAGCTCACAATGCACAGGAAGAATCTGAGAACTCAGGTGAAGAATCCAAGAACCAGTACAAGACATCAGCCTATACCCTCTGCCAGATCGAAGACTGTATCTTTGATGCCATCATTGATACCGGTGCTGGAGGATACCTTATAAGCAAGAAGGCAATTGACCACCTAGGTTGGAACATTGAAGAGTCCACCAAGATAGTCTATGTTATAGCAGATGGTATATGAGCTACCCCCCTTGGCAAAATCTGAGAAGTCCCCATCAAGATAAGAGGAGCTACCATCCTAGTAGACATGATTATTACAAGCACCACCAACTATGACATCCTCATTGGCAACCAATGGCTTTACAAGGCCAAGACCATCATTGACCTCAATGCCCAGAAGATGCAGATCAACTATAGAGGAAGAAAGGTACAAGTCTCTATCAATATCCACAAAGGAGTCCTACCAGATATAGAGGAAGGAGATAAAGAGGACACAGAGGTCTTCATGTACTTGGTGAACAAGAACAAGAGCAAGACACCCAAGCTCACAGATGAGCAGTGGTATAACAAGATCATTGATAGCTATGCCCCTCAAGGAAGATGCCCCCATGATACTAGGATGTACTGCTCCAAACACCTGAATAACTGCTGGTCCTATATCAGTGAAGTCAGGAAAATCTGCCAACAGAAACATGAGCAAGAAGCCACTGAAGCAAAAAGGAAAGCCAAAGAAGATGACCAGCCCCCAGAGCTTCAAGCTGATAGTGATGATGAGGAGGAATAAGAATCAGATATCACTCTCAAGGTTAAGAAGTTTCACCCTGAAGCCAAGATCCCAGAATACAAGACTGAAGGAGCCATAGGGATGGACCTTGCCAGTATTCCAGATGCTACCCTTGAACCACAGACCACCACTCTACTTGGCACTGGAATTGGAGTTAAGTTGCCAGAAAACCACACTGGAATTATCAAGACCAGGAGCAGTCTGGCCAAAAGCAAAATCTCAGTTGAAGGAGGAGTAATTGACCCTGATTACACTGGTGAGATCTTCCTCATAGTCAGAAATCACAACCACACCACCCCCTTTGAAGTCAAGAAGTATGACAGGATTGGCCAGATGCTGATCCACGAAATCAAGAAACCCAAGATCATTGAAGCCATCAAACTCATTAAGACCAAGAGAGGAGAACAAGGCTTTGGATCTACTGAAAGAGGAGCCTATGCTACCACCAAGATTACTGAACTTGAGCATAAGAAAGATAAGGACCAGAACAAGTACACATATACCATTGGAGAAAACTTTCCCCTGGAGGAACAACTTCTCAAGATCCTGCACCAGAATGAAGAAGTACTTGCTACAGACTTCAGAGATATCCACAATCAAGAACCCAAGTACTACCATGAAGTTGACACCAGTGATACCAAGCCCATCTACCAGAAAGCCAGACCCATACCACCTGCCTACAGAGAGTGGCTGTGAGCAGAACTCAAAGAAATGAAAGAAGTCAGAATCATCAAGCAAGCTATCAGCCCCTGGGCTTCACCCATTGTCCTCACCCCAAAGAAAGGAAGCAAGCCTGGAGAGTTTGTGCCAAGACTCTGTATTGACTACAGAAAGCTTAATGCCATCACCAAGAAGGATAGGCAGTTCTTGCCAAATATTCAAGAAATCCTTACCACCCTTGGAAGTAAAGCCAAATACTATACCACCTTGGATCTGTTCTCAGGCTTCTATCAGATTGGTCTCACTCAAGATGCCAGTGAGAAATCAGCCTTCATCACACCCGATGCCATCTATATCTATCTGCAAATGCCATTTGGAATATGCAATGCCCCAGCAAGTTTTCAGTAAATGATGAACAGAGTCTTCAGCAATGAGATTGGAAAATGGCTCTTTGTCTATGTTGATGATATAATCATATTCAGCAACATAGCACTGGAACATGTCAATCATATACAGCTAGTCCTCAAGAAACTCAAGGAATATGGCCTCTACATCAAGCTCAAGAAATGCAAGTTTGCAGCTCAAAAAATCACCTATCTAGGACACCTCATCAACCAGACCAGAATCCACACAGACCCCATGAAGATTGAGGCTATTGCAGCCTACCTGAGATCCAGGATAACCACAGAAGTCCATGCCTTCCTTGGACTGGCCAGCTACTATAGAAGATTCATCAAAGGATACTCTAACATTGCAGCACCTATCTATGAGCTACTGAAGAAGGAGACCAAATTCAAATGGACCAAGGAGCACCAAGAAACCTTCAATGAACTCAAGACCAGGTTGATCCAAGCACCTATCCTCAGAAGACCAGATTGGAACCTAGAATTCATCCTGCAGACAGATGCAAGTGCTATAGGACTTGGAGCAGTCCTAGCTCAGAAGAAAGATGGACATGAATATGTCATCTCCTATGCAAGCTGAGGTACCTGTGGAGCAGAACAGAACTACGAGTCATGCAAGCTCGAATGCTTAGCAGTAGTTTAGGCAGTAGACAAGTTCTACTACTACCTAGCTGGAAAATACTTCACCATTCAAACAGATCACTCTGCTCTCACCTGGCTATTCCACACTCTGAACTCCAAAGAAATATATGCCAGATAGATCTACAGGCTGCAAGAGTATGACTGTACTGTCAAGCACCACTCAGGAAAGACTAACACCAATGCTGATGTACTCTCAAGGATACTCCAAAACACTCCCATCAAGACTATTCAACATGAATAAGGAGCTATACTATAGATTAATCAGCTATCTTAGGCAGTGGAAGATGCCCAACCACCTTGAACCCTGGACAACCACTATCATCAACCAGACTTGGAAACAGTTTGAACTAGACAACACTATACTCAGAAAAGGAGGAAAACTAGTAATACCTAAATACAAGAAGTATCAAGTAATGAAGGAAGTACATGAGCAAGGACACCTAGGAGGAACCAATACATATGACAAAGCAAGAAGAACCATGTGGTGGCCCAAGATGGAAGAAGACCTATGCCAATTTGTCAAAGGGTGTGACAAGTACCAAAAACAGAAACAAGATCAGTAAGACCAGACATCTGAGTCATCAAGAATTGAGCCTATCCTCTTCCACCACATTGCAATAGATATCATTGGACCACTACCAGTAATACTATCAGGAAACCACTATATTATAGTTATTGTAGACCTCTTCACCAAATGGATAGAGGCAGGAGCATTACAAGAAGCCAATGCCCTCTCTATAGCCAACTTCCTGCACCGAGAAATTATCTGCCACTATAAGACACCAAAGCAAATCACAACAGACCATGGCATGGAATTTGTCAATAGATTCTATGAGATAATGTATCAGAAATACAAGATTCAGTACATCAAGACCACTATGTACCACCCTCAAGGAAATGGACAGACAGAGAGAACCAATAAAACCCTTAAGAACATCCTAATGAAGATCTCAGAGATATATGAGAATTGGGATAACTATCTCCCAACTGTCCTCTCTATTCTACAAGATATATGGTCACAGAGCACACACTTTACCCCAAGAGAGCTGCTCTTTGGAGAAGAAGATTCTGATGGAACCTCAGCCACAAATCTAGACCTAACTTGGAGATGGGTTAATACAGAAATCTGGAGACTATACCAAATCAGGAAGAAGGCTGAAGATTACATTACCAAGTTACAAGCACTGATAAGGAAGAATGCAGAAAAGAATCACAAGGCCCTAGAACTCATCCGAATCGGAGAAAAGGTTCTACTGTATCAAAATATAATAGAAGCCTCATGGTTATGAAAACTGGAGCCCAAATAGGAAGGACCCTTCTACATACAAGATATCAAGGGAATCACCTTCTGACTTAGAAAAATCTCAGGGACTATATTGCCTACTACAGTATATAGGAACAGACTCAAGAAGTATCATGAACCTATATAAGAGAAGCAAAATGTAATGACTACTCATGAGGTTCTAGTCCGTGAATCATAACAGCATGTCCCATGACCAGCAAGCTATCTGTCTGGACCATTCTCTAAGGGATACAGCACTGGCAACTACTCATCCACAAGACTTTCAAAGTCAGAGGAGTTCGAACTGTCAACTGATTGGTCAAGATCAGAATCAGGCCCTTGCTCTATATGAAGGGAGCAACCCTTCACTATCATGCCAAAATACAAAGAGAAGATGCCAGCCCATAAATACCACTTTTCGACCCCTTGCTAGAGGTTATGGGATCAACAAATTTTTCAGAACTGGATCAATAAATAAGAATGCTCAAGGAGATCCTTATTCAGGAAGAAGATGTAATAGTGACCCCAGAATGATGACATCAGTACAGGAGATAGCCTTTCCTTACAAGCCACCAGATTGGAGCACAAGAAGATCATATGGCATATGAGATAAGCAATGATGACCAACTGTGAGTCATTGTGACCACAGTATAAGCATCCTAAAGAATATAAAAGAAGGATCAAGGAATCACAGTAGCAGCAATCAATAAGAACCACCAATCCCAAAATAGCTCAAAGACTTACTACAAACGAAATATCTGCTGCCTGCCAACCCTTAAGGTCAAGGAACCACCAAGGTATCTCAGTTGAAGAAAGGATATTCCAAGACATCAGAAGAGTCATGGGGACCCACACAAGAAGGACTCCTAGTGTCAACCTGGGTACTGCAGATCTCTATCACTTTATCCTCTACTGCTATGAGATGGAAACAAGGATCACCATTACTACTGAATACCTCCAAATGTGGCAGGAGTATGAAATAGGAAACCTTCTCTGCCAGGAGTTCCCACAAGCCAGTACTCAAGAGCTACAAGATGCCACTCCCATGGATATATGTAAAACGAGGATAGCCAAGAAGATCCATCAGATCTTTAGGCATGCACTATAGTCAATCTCCAACTTGGAGTATGTTAGAGTCTCAGACTTTAGAGACCTGTCATCCTGCCATATCAATGCACTAGAAGCCAGGGTGGCTATAGAAGCCCAGTCCACTATCACCCTCAATAGTGAAGAAGTAGAAGACTTCTGGCATCCTATCTTCCAGGACAATCCAGATCAATTCCTACAAGGATTGATCTCAGTATTCCAAGATCCAAGCATCTAGGTTAGACCTCCCCAAGACCCCACATTTGTTCCCTATTTTGTGGAAGAGAACTTCATAGACTGGAGAGCTCCAGATCTCCTTGTTCCCAATTTCCCTACTACAGCTAAACATGATGATGTCATCAGCAATAATGTCATCCCACATGACATATACAAAACATGTAACCTATATGATAAATTCACGGATCTCATCTTCTTCAGTGATGATGATGATGAGGATGAAGCTCCCATGGTCCTGAACTTTCTGCTCTAAGTTCTTTATTATACTAGATAATGTCAGCACTGGTATTCTCATATAATACTGGATAATGCCAGCACTAGTATTCTGAGGTGATATGAAATTGTTCCAGCATTAGTATTTTGATGTGACACTAGATAATACCAGCATCCTGAACCTGTACAACTATCAGTGCTGACCCTGGAACTTAATAGTTTTAGTTATTGAAATTTATATTTAGCTTTATATCTTAGCAATTATTGAATTATATTTTGTATAAATACCCCTCTTATTTCCTCTGAAATAAAGTCAGTTCTGGTTTCACTTACACACACTTCCTTGCAAGCAATCTAAGAGATAACAAGACAGTTAAAGATAAGAAGTTTGAGGACTATAAGACCTTGGGAAGACACTTCAATAAGAACTTACTTATAATAAACTTGAGTTAGTCTAAGAGATACACCTTGAAGAGAATCTGGTATATTTGAAGGACTCAGTAACCACTACAT
The DNA here is from genome assembly GCA_003990745.1 of Jimgerdemannia flammicorona. Classification (NCBI taxonomy): domain Eukaryota; kingdom Fungi; phylum Mucoromycota; class Endogonomycetes; order Endogonales; family Endogonaceae; genus Jimgerdemannia; species Jimgerdemannia flammicorona. The sequence continues at coordinate 10,374 of RBNI01004030.1, forward strand.
GACAATAGGCAAAATATACTAACTTTAATAATAAAAAATAAAGCAAAAAATAAAAAATGATCTCACCTTATAAAAAACTTCAATTCTATATTAATTATCTTTCTGGAGTCTTTGAGGATGTGAATCATACTATCAACAAGATTGTCATCTAGTTGGATGATGAGGAATCTAAGACTGATAATAAATATAAGAAAAAGAAGAAGAAGAAGAAGATTGAAGAAATAATTAAGTAATTCATCTCAAGGATAGCTTCTGAAGCCACCCCTCAGGCTGCCCCTAAAGCCTCCACTCCTGAGACCCCTGAAGCCTCTACTTCTGAGACCTCTGAAGCTGCTGTCACTGCTACCCAAGCTGCTATCTAAGCCCAAGCCACCATCTAAGCCCAAGCTACTACTTTAGCCTAAGCCACTGCTATCCAAACTCAAGCTGTCATTACTGCCTAAGCTACTGCCTAAGTCACTGCCCAAGCTGCTACTCAAGCTCAAGCCACTGCCCAAGCCCAAGCCATCATCCAAGCCCAAGCCACTACCCAAGCCCAAGCTGCCACTCTAACCCAAGCTACTGTCTAAGCCTAAGCTACTGTCCAAGCCCAAGCTGCCTCTATCTCCTGCTCAGGATTTGTTGTCAGTTTTTGTCTTTTGTTACCATAGAATATATATTCATCTAGTTCAGCAAGAATGTCATTATTATCTTCAATTACACCATCAATATTGACATTGATATCAACAGCAATAAACTGATCTAGATAGAGGAGTATAGTTTTTGTTATAGACTATATGAAGTATGTTTTTAGCCTTTTGAATCCAAATATCTTCTCAACCATGAGATGAATAATATCCTAGTTTAATCCTGGAATCGAGAACTGGTTTTTATTCCAAAAAATAGATTTGTAGTGACCAACTGATCAAATAAATTTCGAATTTCAAAACTATCTTAGCATTAAGCAAATTTCAAAATAGATTTATCAAAATATTTACTTACTAGTACTAATATAATAAAGACCATCTGTTATTGAATAATATATATATCTTCAACTTATCAATAGCTGCTGTTATTGCCTGGTGAATAATATCTATCAGCTCTCCTATCTTTGATATTCAAATATCTTTGTCATCTTTTAATTTATTCAGCAGATAATTATAAATTAGAATAGCCATATAAACTGTTGTATATTTCTACTTAACTGCAAGATCTGTTACCTTTTGAAAGTTCTTTAGAATTTTTATAATATCTTTTAACATCTGCCAAGTATTATCTTCAATAATATATTTTTGCAAATCTTTATCAGCCATAATTGTTGTAGTTAAGGGCTATTAATAAAAATTAATTTATTAATAAATAAATTATTATAATATAAATTATAATATAATATAATATAATATAATATAAAACTTACCTCCAATAATTCTAAGGCTCATTCAATTATAAAATATATTGAATTCCACTAAGTCTTAATATCCAGAATAAGTTCTTTTAGATTGCTGATTTCAAAAGCTTTACATTATACTTTAAATTGATCAAGATATTGTAGTAATGATTAGATCTTGATAATACTTATCTAGAGTTTTGAAGTTAGTTCTCCATCATCATCAGTCTTCATACAAACTAAAAAGATCTGAGTAGCCAGATTAATAATACATATGAGCCAGACAGCAAACATGTTATATTGGCTAATAAAGACCAGTATTAAACTTCATTTCAATTGCTTGAAAAAATGTATTATTATTGAATATATTATCTGTTGTTATAGCTAATATCTAGAGTGAAAGATTAATAATTTAAAATATAAGTTTTTGAAAATTCTGACCTTATTTAAAAATCCCACTCTTTTTCAAAAATCCTATCCTTTTTTAAAAAATCCTACTCTTTTTTGAAAAATTCTGAAAATTTCACTCTTTTTTGAAAATCTCAACCATTCTGACTTTTTTTTTTTTTGATCTTTTCAAAATATAATCTATGTATCTTTATCTGTATATCAAAATCTCAAACAATCTTCTAAAAGTATTAGCAAGATTTTCACCTAAATGAGATCCTGATAGCTTGATAAAATCAATCAGCATGCAGTTAAGTTACTAATTCTGACAGATCTAATGTACATTAATTCCAAGAAATACATACATATTTGGAGATGTCCATATATCAATAGTGAAGGATATTCAACCTCATATATTCTATTTTCAAATATAATAAGATTAATTCAAATAGACATTCAACTTGGAAATATTTAAATTAATATTTAATATTAAAATATTAGATCTTATCTATAGTATAATTTTGATGATATCACGCTTCTATTGAAAGGCCAGTTTAATTTAATTTTATATAGTTTCAGCAGAAGGTATAATAATATCTAATTTCAAAAGAGAAAAAAGATTTTTTAACTCTAAATTCTCAATAACTATAAAAGGCTGACTATTACTAATAATTCAGCAAACAAGCTTTTCTTAAAATAATAGCATAGAGAATTTTGGCTATTTTGAATATTATAAAGTAATAATAAATTAATAATAATAATAATAATAATAATAATAATAATAATAATAATAAAAAAAACAAGTTATATAAAAAATATATTTGTAAAAAAAATAACTCTATCTCTCCTCCTTCTTGATGACTCTTATGATACTTGTTAAAATGTGCCCACAAATTTGTTGTTGAATTATTAATAGCCATATGATGCTCTACAGTAGTACTCCAAATGAGTCAATTCGAATCAAATCTGGATTCAATTCGTCACATGACAGTTTGATCCAAATCTCAAATCCAAAGCTATCTGAATCAACTTGGATTAATCAGAATCACCCCATCTGAATTACCTCATCTGAATCACCCATCCGAACTACCCCAATCTGAATTACTCAATCTGAATCACTTAATCCAAATTACTCAATCTGAATCACTTAATCTGAATCACTCAATCTGAATCCTCCAATTTGAATCCTCCAATTTGAATCCTTCAATCCAAATCCTCATCTGAATCCTTCAACTGAATCCTCCAATCTAAATCCTCTACATAACTCATATATTGGACACGTCTACAATACAATACATATATATATATATATAATATATATACACATATATACATATACACATAAACATGCAAATACATATATTGATAGATCAGTCTTCAATAGTTCACAGTACTGATGATACTTCAAGTCAAATATTCCTGATAGTTCTACATCTTCCATGCAATCCTTGCTCTGAAATCTGGTAACATTATACTAAGATAGGAGATGATGTTGTTTGTAATTATTGCAGGTAAAAAATTAAGATACACCTATTGACACTTTTTGTTTGTTTTGACACAATGCCATTTAATCAAAAATATTTAGTCATACTCTTTGGCAGAATTTCGAAATTGGCTTATTTGCTAGATTGTATATATAGACCAACTATTCACAACTATCGAGAGTGATCAATTACATAGCATCTTTGGCCTCCTCAAGCATTATTTATATTTTCCAAGTACCAATACTATTCGCAAAGATGTCCTGGAGACTTATAGAAAGGAGCACAATAATCTCTGCCAGATACTTCAGGTAAAATAAGAGCAGCACCATGACCTTTGCAAGCTGAATTATATAAAAGAGCTCACCAATTTAACCTCACATTCAATAAGCAGAATTCAGCAGGCAAAATTTTATTTACAATCGACACATGGATATCCCCTAATGTAATTCTATTTCTGGGCATTACCAGTCATTGGATTGACCTTAATTGGCAGCTTAAATCTCTCACCCTTGACTTCATCAAACTTGCTGGCCCTCATTCTGGAGACAATATTGCAGATGCTTTTATTAGTTATATCTAGAAGCTTGGGATCACAACTAAGGTAAAAAAGAGAGGCTTGCCATTAGATCGGTGTTTTGAGAGAGATCCTAAAACAAACCAGATTTTATTGGTTATTTATTTTCACATAAATTCACTGACCAAATATTTCAAGTACAGATTTTGGCCATTATGACAGATAATGCTACAAACAACTCAACATTTTTCAAAGTTTTAGTGGCCAGCCTCAAACAGAAAAACATGGCCTTTAGTGCAGAAAGCTGTCATGTGTGATGCCAGACCCACATACTGAATCTTGCTGTTCAGGACTATCTTATACATGTAGACAAAATATCCAAGAGAGAAGGGGCCCTGAGTATAATTTCCAAGCTGTGCAACCTGGTTGTATCAGTCTGATTGTCTCTACAATAATGAGACAAATTTGCTGCACAGTATAGAGCAATCAGTTTAGCCCTAAAAGAGCTTATATTGGACATCTGTACATATTAGAACTCAATATTTGCAATGATCCAGCATATGCTGGAGTTTGCTGTAGTATGCATCCTTTTTTTCTTTGGTCAGTTGAAGTAACTTGTTTCAGATGATTGAAAATTTATTTAA
>RBNI01004031.1:0-14768 GCA_003990745.1 Jimgerdemannia flammicorona
ATGATTACAAGAAGGAGGATGATTACAAGAAGGAGGATGATTACAAGAAGGAGGATGATTACAAGAAGGAGGATGATTACAAGAAGGAGGATGATTACAAGAAGGAGGATGATTACAAGAAGGAGGACGATCACAAGGAGGAGGATGATTACAAGAAGGAGGACGATCACAAGGAGGAGGATGATTACAAGAAGGAGGACGATCACAAGGAGGAGGATGATTACAAGAAGGAGGACGATTGCCAGAAGGAGGGTGATTACCAAGAGGATTATTACAAGAAGGCGGATTACAAGAATGACTATTACAAGGATGATTATTACAAGGACAATTACAAGGATGACTATTACAAGAAGGATGATTATTACAAGGATGATTATTACAAGAAGGGCGATTATTACAAGGACGTCTACAAGGATGATTACTACAAGAAGGATGACTACTACAAGAAGGACGACTACTACAAGAAGGACGACAATGACTACTACAAGAAGAACGACTACTACAAGAAGAACAACTACTACAAGAAGGACGACTACTACAAGAAGAACGACTACTACAAGAAGAACGACTACTACAAGAAGGATGACTACTACAAGAAGGTTGACTACTACAAGAAGGATGACTACTACAAGAAGGACAACTACTACAAGAAGGACGACTACTACAAGAAAGATGACTACAAAACAGGTTATTATAAGAAGCATGATTACTATGAAAAGCATGATTACTACAAGCTGGATGATTACTACCCTCATTATAACCCAGTATATTACTACGGCCAAGGGTACTGATCTGCACAAGGTGGTGCTCAGAATCTTCATACTCGAGATTAAATAGTGCCCAAAAAAACTTAAAACTCTATTGAATAAAAAATAAATCGACAGCCTTTACAGCAAGAACAGACTGTTTTAACCTGTTGGGATGGCATACTAGTCGCAAACATGAGATACCAAACAGATATAAGCTAAACAAAAACAATGGCTGGGCGCCAGACCTTTCATGGACATCACCCCGCAACTGCCAAATGAGATTTTCCGCCTTTCCATTTCATCAGCGTCATATTCAAAAACAATGTAGGAACGGAGGTGTGCAGGAGGATTGGGTTTGAATAACTCGCTTCCGGAAACTATTGCAGTGAAAACACGCTCAAGAATATCGCTCTCTCTTTAATAAATGCCGAACATTTTGGAAGTTGATTGCTATGCTTCGCCCCGATCTTTGGAGAGATTTCAGTTATTGCGCGAAAAGAAAAACGAGCTATTGCGTGGCATTTGGAAGGAGAGTGAGTACTGGATTAAAAATGGAATATGGCCGCGCAAATTCCAGAGATGGAGAAAGAAATCCTCGAAAATCATTTTGCTGACACGCAAGTCTTGAGTTTGTTAATAACAGCTATTTAATTGGAGAGCACTTCAATCAATACCTTAGCGTTTCAAAGCCGCAGACACCACTTGAACATTGTCAATCTACACGGCTCTCAAGCCTTTTATAATTCCAGCTTCATGAAAGCTTGTATTCCTGGGGTATTTGAACTTGAGTTGCTGCCCGTAACTTACCCTCGCAAATTTGATAAAATGAACTAGTCACATGGAAAAAGTCCGCGACAACTCCATCCCTACCACTTACCAATGCGAGACCCTCTAAAACCCCGAAATCTGGGCCGAAAATTGTTGAAACTAGATTGATGCTTTAAACGGTCAGAAAATGACTGAAAGCAAGGCCTATACCAACTCCTAGACAATCTATAGCCACACAGTAAACAGCATATCGTCTTCCACTTACCAAGCTCGCGAACTGTCTCTAAAATGCCGTTCTCCTCAATATCAAGTGTCCATGACGAGTATTCGATCTGCAGGGCAGCGATTGGATGAACGGCGTGGGCACGGCGAAGGGTAGTCGCCGAGCATTCACTCAGACCAAGGTAGTGGACCTTGCCCTCCTTGACGAGCTCGGCCATGGCCCTGATGGTATCATCAATGGGGCTGGGGAATAAAATGATCATTAGTTTTAGTATTGGTAGACAGAGAGCACAATACAATGATTTGAAGGATAAATATTATTTCGAATACGCGAGCTAGGTGGTCACCAAATCCAATTCGTTTCACACTCTTACACGCTAGGATCTACCGTAATCTACTTGCAGCCTATTTAAGCTAGCCTCCAACGCCTGACGAATATATTCGGGTTTCCCACTGACATCCAAGAACTTTCCATCGGGTGCGCGAATTTGGTGGCGAGGAAGACCTCGCTGCGGCGGGTCTTGAGGACCTTGGCGAGAAGTTCCTCGTCTTTGCCTATGCCGTATACGTCCTAGAAAAAGTGATAAGAGGTGAGACAACGCAGATGATGATGGAACAGTGAATGGTGCGTGACGAGAGGGATTGGGGAAGGACGTACGGCGGTGTCCCAGAAATTCGAACTTCGGTAGGACAAATTTAGGGGTTAATGATATAACTCATGGCTCGTAAAGCGCTTTTGATTCACCAAGTCTTTATAAAAGCGACGGGCTCAATGAGCACGAAACCTACCCAAGTTCAATCGATCGCTCCAACACGGCAATGCTCTCCTTCTCATCAGCGGGACCATAGAAATCAGACATTCTATATGTCGCGACAAGATTGGCAGGTCATTTGAGCTTAATCACTTAACATCGTTCAGAGATAAAGTTAGCCCTCCCAAACCTACCCCATGCACCCCAATCCAATAGCGGCAACCTTAACGCCAGTACGGCCGAGTTCACGATGAGGAATAGCCATTTTCTGTGTTGGTTCTGTTGAAGAGGGTATGTGAGAAAGAGGGATCTGAACACGACCAGGAGGCTCGCGTCGGACGGCCCTTTATACCTGTCCAGACACGAATATCACACACCTTCCGACCATGGCGTACGCGTCCTGCGATGATGATTCATTCGGATAAATATTGTGCCGGGCGGCAAGGTGGCATGAGTCTGGAAATGAAATATGGCCAGCGGTTGTGGAGAACGTTTCACCGTTTTCGGCAGATCAACCCCTTGGAAGTCATGTGCAAAGAAACGTGCATGTATTCCTCATTGAATTTTTGCATTGGATTGAGCGAATAGATGATCGCTTAATGGCGAACAAAGACATGACCGGTGAAGCGTAGGCAATAGGTATCCGGAAAAAACCCGTGCGATAACAGCTCTTCAACGGCCGCGCCATCATCGCCCTGGAATATTTGTGCCCATTCAGTTATGCCCACTCCAAGATTTTCCTTCAAACCACTCAAAATCCTCCCAAGGAAAAGCACATGCCTCTCTCTCCGGATGCTCTTGGAAAATTTCAACTTTTGTTGCAGAGAAGATAATAGTTCCCAGAAGCGAGGTATGCAAGTTCCCACATGATTTTCGGATGCATTTATTTTGGTTAGCGCGTGTGCTTGTTTGGTGTCTCATGTAAAAGCTGACAATTTTATTTTGTATTCAATAGTTTTAACTATTTAATCTCGAGTATGACGATTCAGAACGGCCGTGTTGTGCGAGTCAGTACCCTTGGCCGTAGTATCATAATATAGATATAGGAGACACTGAGCCAATCTACCAAAGAGTAAGACCAATCTCACCAGCATATTATAAATACCTCGGAGAAGAGAACAAGCAGATGAAAGAAGCTGATATTATCAAGAAAGTCATTAGCCCATAGTCCTCACCAATTATACTAGCTCTGAAGAAAGGAAGTAAGTACTCTAAGACTCTGTACAGACTACAGAAAACTCAACAAAGTTACCAAGAAGGATTGCTAACTACTGCCTCTCATCAATGATATCTTGGTAATACTAAGAGATGAAGTACAATACTATACTATCTTGGATTTATACTCAGAATTCTATCAAATTAGCCTCACTAAGGAAGTCAGCAAAAAATCAGCCTTCACTACTCCAGATAGAACCTATGTCTACCTGTGAATACTATTCAGAATATGTAATATCTTGGTAAGTTTCTAGAGAATAATAAATAAGATCTTTCAAAAAGATATAGAAAAATAGATAATGGTCTATATAGATAATATAATCATCTTCAGTAAGACAGCTAAAGAACCATATTTACTAAATTTTGCAGAAACTGAGAGAACATGGTCTATTCATCAAGCCAAAGAAGTATAAGTTTACAGAAATTGAGATCTCCTATCTTAGACATATCATCAATCAGACTGGAATCCACACAGATCTAATTAAGATTCAAGCAGAGGAGGAGGAAGGCCCAGCAGGAGCCAGGGGAGCAAAACCTGAGCCAGTGTCAAAGCAAATAGAAGATATGTGAAAAAGCATATACATATAAGGGAGACGAACAAAGAACATAACTGAAATTGCATCAGCTGTTTATTGCCATGCAAAAGCATGGTCCTTATATATAAAATACAATATTCCAAAAGGGAGGACGTGCCACAACTTGGGGCGAACTGAATTAGGAACCACATGATGCCGGAGATAAGCGGAGATAAAGGGGGAGCCAATCCCAGTTACAGGATAAAAATCACAAACAAACACAAATAAAACAAATCCAAATCAAGATTAAAAAACATCCTTGCCCCCTCCAGGGTCTCGTGCTTGCTCCAGGGTCTCGGCCTTACTCCACTCCCCTCCGCTGCCTTCGGCCCCTCACTTCACTTGGGCTCACTGTGGCTTGCTCTATTTCGGCCTCACCCCTCACTCACGCTCACCCCTCCGGGGTCTGCAGATGTTTTTTAATCTCGATTTGGATTTGTTTTATTTGTGTTTGTTTGTGATTTTTATCCTACAACTGGGATTGGCTCCCCCATTATCTCCGCTTATCTCCGGTGGTCATGTGGTTTCTAATTCAGTTCGCCCCAAGTTGTGGTGCATCCTCCCTTTTGGGATGTCGTATTTTGTATATAAGGACTGCACTTTTGCATGGTAATAAATGGCTGATACAATTTCAGTTACATTCTTTATTCATCCCCCTTATATACACTTTTCCACATATCTTCCATTCACTTTGACACTGGCTCGGGTTTCGCTCCCCTGGCTTCCACTGGGCCTTCCTCCTCCTCTGCTGTACTGTCTGCCCTTGGGGCCTCCATCCTCGTCAACAAAGTTATGGATGAGGTTCCTCCTCCTCCTCCCCCCACCTTCACCCCCACTATGGTCTCATTTGAGTCTTATGTCTCGTCTGCTGTTCTTTCCCTCCCCCTGGACCTTCGCCCTTCTGGTCGACTGCTCCTTTCTCAGTTCTGGTCGGTTCTTGTCCTCTCTGCCAAGGAGGCTCATCTCCGCCGTAACGTCGACGTCATCACTCCGCCCGCCGTCCACTACTCCATTCTCCCCAAAGCCTGCCGCCAAGCTCTCTCTGAAGAGGTTTGTACTGCTACTGCCACCGCCAAGCTTGCTGCTACTGATGCTGCCACTGCTTCCGCCACCACCACCTCCACCTCCTTCCACCATGCTTGTGCCGCTTTCATGGCCTTCACCTCCTTTCACCTCTTGGATGCTGCCCCCTTCTGTGGCTTCGCCATCCACAAAGTTCTCTCAGTCGCTGCCAACATCAATACTGTATGTCACTTTCTCCTCACCAACACCTCCTTCATTGCTCGCCTTCACGAGCAAGAGACATCTCATGCTGCCGCTGCTGCTCGCACTGCCACCACTGCTCCCCTCCCCACCTCCCCTGAGGTTTCAGTCTCTGAGGCCATCCGTGCCAAGGCTCATACTGCTGCCCATGCTGAGGTTCGTTCCTTCGCTGCCGCCGCTGCCAAGGCCCCCTCCAAGACTGCTGCCAAGACCCCTGCCAAGCCCAACCAGGCTTCGTTGGCCTCTTCTCGGTCCCCCTCCCCTGCCAAGGCCTCCTCCTCCTCCATTCCCCCTGCCCCTAAGCATGGCCATCAACTTAGTTCCTACCCCGTTGGGGCCTGGTCTTGTGCCATCTGCTCTGGTTGCCTCCACCATGTCTACTGGTACCCGGCCAAGTCTGTCTGCCCCCATGGTGGTATTCCTCATGCTGCTGCCCCTTCAGCTGCTCGCTCTCCCTCTGCCTCCTTCACCGGTTCCTCCTCCACCTCCTCTCCCCATGCCCCCGAATGTAAGGGCTGTACGAAAGCCTGTGGCCACAAGGTCTGGCACTCTGATGGGGTGTGCTCCCACTCGTCAGGCTTGCCACCTTCAAAAAAAGTCAGAGGGAAGGGGAAGACCTCTCACTCTTAAACTTTCCCCCGGCATAGTTCTCCCCCAGTGTTCCCGTCCCTTCTCGGATTCCGTCGTCGCTTCTGGTGTGCCCTGAGTGGTTTCTCATGCTGTCCCCCCTTTGCCTTTCCCAGTTGCTTGTCCTGAACTTTCGAGTTTATTCTTCTTCTAGAGCTCTTTTGTCCCCTTCTTTTTCTTCAGCTGACTGCCCTCTTTCTCCCCTTCAAGTCTTTGCCTTATCCCTGGGTCCTCACTTTGTTTTTCCTATGACTCCCTCCCAATTCTCCTTCACCGATCCGGCTCGTCTTCTGCACTTTTGTCATGCTCTTGACCTTGCCATCTTCTTTGAGGATCATGGTAAGATACCCTCTCACTATTTTGTTCCTAGCAATTGGGTCCCCCCTCCCAATGTCTCTTCACACTGCATATTCCTCGACATGGCTTGCTTGCTGTCCATTCCTGGATGTGCTCACTCTTGCTTGGTTTTAGACCATGCTGTGCGTACCGCACTTAAATCGGTCAAGCAACTGCCTTTGCACTTGCTCACAGTTACTGATAAGAATCAGGGTTTTGTGCTTATTCCAAAATCACTCTACCTCAATGGCCTTTCTGCCCTCCTTCGAGCCATGACTTATGAGCCTAGTGCTCTTGGATTGGATAAGGTTCTCACTCTTCTTCGGGTTTCTCTGGCTCATGCTAGATCACTTTTGGACTCTCCTTTTGCGAACCCCATTTTTAACTTCTTCCAGGACTCTTTGTCCTCTTCAGATGTTCATCTTCCGGTTTTCTATGCTCTTTCAAAAGTTCACAAGCCTTCTTTAGCTTAGCGTCCTATCACAGCTGCTTTTTATTCACCTACCACCGAGATTTCCAAGTGGCTCTCCCACTTCTTCCTCTTCTGGATGGCTCTTCTTCAGCACCATCTTGGGCCTGAGTATACCATTCTTCAGGATACCCAGGAGCTTGCCCTTCTCTGCTCCACCTTTGTATCTGTTCATCGTTTTTTACACTTGGCCTCTGGTGATTTCTCCTCCTTTTATACTACTATTCGTTTTGATGAGATTGATGATTGTCTTCACTTCTTGGGTTCCATTGTTTTTCCTTTGGATTCCCCTGTTTCATTGGCTTCTATTGTTGAGCTTATGCTCCTCATCTACCACTCTAATTTCTTTGAGTTGGCCCTTGGCTGTTTTCACCAGGTATCTAGTATTGCCATAGGAACGAATTGTGCCTCCACCCTTGCCAACCTGGTTGGCTTGGCTTATGAACTTCGTGTGATACATGATCTTACTTCACCTCTTTCCATCGTATTCCGAGCTGGGGATATCTTCTTTCGCTGATACATTGATGACTTCATTATCTTCACTATTGCTGATGTTGATATCCCTAGTGTGTTCTTGGGTGTCTACCTTCCACATCACTCTATTACATGGGTGTGCGGTATGACTAGTATTCCTTTTTTGGACCTTTCCATTTCTCTCTCCCCCTTTCGAACTGTTGTATATTCTCGTTTTCCTCATTCTCAACAGTTCTCTAACTTCTTGTCTAACCATCCTTGTTGCATTCTTCTTGAATGTGTTCGTGGTGAGACTCGTCATCTTGCCTTATGCTGCTCCCATCATTCTGATTAGGTGTCTGCTGTTTGAGTTCTTGGCAACTTCGTGGTCCATCATCATGCCTATCCAATTTCTATCATTTGTGATCTTCTTGCTTCAGTTGAATGGTCTATTGTTTGCTCTTCCCTCCTCTCTCCTTCTTATTCCCCCTCCCTTCTCTCCCTCCCCCCTTACCCACTCCATACCCCCTCTTCCTTCCCACCCCTGATTCTCGTCATACTATTTGATTGTGCTCAATGAGTTGCCCAATGCCCTGACACTGTCCTGCGCTCTTGTAAGCGCACAACCTCCAAGCCACAGAAATCACATGTCACCCTCTTAACAAGCCACAGAAATCACATGCAACCTCTGAACAAATCTGGAAATCACCTGTGCAATCACGAAGCTGAGTCAAACAGAAGTTACAGCACACAAAGCTGAGTCAATACGAAGTCATGGAATACAAGATTCATACAAACGGAATCTTACCAATCAAGAACAGATGTATATATACTAAGCCCTGAGACATGCCGAAACAGAGAACCAAAACAAATAACAACCACAACTTCTAAACACACAAACATGACCACCGAGATCTACAACTGCATCTGTGCTGACATTTGGAATGCTATTGTTAACCGAGCCACACCCCCTCTGCCCCTTATGAATATCCATAGCCTCGCACCCCTCTACTTCATGGAAGCCTGATGGAATGCCCTGAACATGCTTAACGAGGCCCACTGGATCAGACAAATCTCAAGCTACTACTAGATCGGCCGCCTCTTGGAAGACATGGTCGAACACCACTATGATACAGACATTACCCAGATATCTCAACACCAGAAGCTCATTGCCTGCAAACACTGAGAACTCTTCTATGAGTACAGCACCTTTATTCCCTGTCTCCAAGTTACTATCAGCGAAATGGTTGCTACTCTGTCCTATGACCAAATCAATGACATGATACAAGAACTCAACCATAAGTATCTCGAGTACATTCAGACTACCGACAGAACCTTTCCACACCCCGATGACCACATCCTACAAATGCCCCAAGTTGGATATGCCATGAAGGACATCTATGATATAATCAACTTCGATGAAGACAAAGCAGAAGATAATGATCCCTCTGATGCTGACATGACCTCAAGCCAAGGATCTCTACCAACTCTGATCACACTGCCAACCTTGCCGATGAACTTACAACAGTTCATAACCACATACGAGACTTATTGGGACAATGACCACTGGCACGAATACCAACCTGCATTCACCCCCGATTACTTCAACTACAATGAAGAGACTGGAGAACACAACCTGTACCTCCAGACAACCCTCGAGATTGAACCAACAACTCCACTACCTGAGTATGAGCGACATGAACTACAGCCGCCAGCTTACTACAACCCTGCAACTCATAGTGCTATAACCTATAGAAGGTATGCAGACAGCGAATCTGATGAAAGCAAAGACAATACATCCCTCCTTTGCCCACCAACACCTTATCCAGCATATGAGACAGATGATGCCATCCTGTGGGACAGAGATGAAGTCCCAATGTATTATTACCTCAGTGAACAAGGAGAAGTAATCCGCGAACCACTCTTCCTAGACGACTACTTCATCAGAGATGATGCAATCGATGGTGATGTCATCGAAGACTACCCAGACAGCATGTAAACCTATAAATAGATTAGCAGTTATAGTATAGTTAGATTAGCCTTGTACAACATGACTGTGAACTGACTTAGCAGTCAGATGATCTCTTGACATGTCAGATTACACTTGTACTACGTGACTGTATTCCGACTCAGCAAAGCACTTAGTGCTACATCCATATCTAGCATAGCCCAGATAGCCCCTCACTAGTATAAATACCCCCTCCCCCAGACCTCAGAATCTCAGACCAGAACAATCTGAACACAACTCCTGAGCACTTCCCCACAAATATCTCTTCATACAAATACTCCTAGTATAGCAATATCATAAATAGCAAATAAAGCTATTTAATAACCCACAAACCACTCCTAAGTAAATCCACTCCCCATTAGGTCCCACTCCTAACCCCATCACGAAATTTCCTAATTGGGTATTGTCTGCAGCGATACACTGATTCAACTAAGCTGGTCTTAGTTTCTTGAACTTCCTGAAATACAGAAAATCCTGAACATCCAGAACTAGTCTGAAAAAGGACTTTGGTTGAGACGTCAACCCAATCTTGAAGTCAATAAGCGTAGAGGATGTACTCTATATGAAATTGATCTTGACCATAAGAAAACAGTCTTCCAGAATATCCAGAACTTCCAGAAAACCCTTCCAGAACTACGTAATGATTACCCTAAAAGGCAACCCTCTTACAGCTCTTCTCTTTCATACCATAGACTTTCATCTCTTTCTCAATGCCCTCTGATTGCCTGTTCACATCTTCCTTCTATTTCTTCTTTAATCCATCACTCTCGTTTTGCGTTTTTGTCACCTTCTGGTGCCTCCGACTCTGTCAGAGAGGATTAAAAAACATCCTTGCCCCCTCCGGGGTCTCACGCTCACTCCGGGGTCTCGGCCTTACTCTGCTCCCCTCTGCTGCTTTCGGCCCCTCGCTTCGCTCGGGCTCGCTACGGCTCGCTCCGTTTCGGCCTCACCCCTCGCTTGCGCTCACCCCTCCAGAGTCTACAGATGTTTTTTAATCTTGATTTGGATTTGTTTTGTTTGTGTTTGTTTGTGATTTTTATTCTACAACTGGGATTGGCTCTCCCTTTATCTCCGCTTATCTCTGGTGGTCATGTGGTTTCTAATTTGGTTCGCCCCGAGTTGTGGCATGTCCTCCCTTTTGGGATGTCATATTTTGTATATAAGGACTGCACTTTTGCATGGTAATAAACAGCTGATGCAATTTCAGTTACGTTCTTTGTTCATCCTTCTTATATATACTTTTCCACATGTCTTCCATTCGCTTTGACACTGGCTTGGGTTTCGCTCCCCTGGCTCCCACTGGGCCTTCCTCCTCCTTTATATATAGCTTATCTAAGACTCACTACAGTTACTGAAACATAAGCCTTTATGAGACTTATCACATATTATAGAAGGTTTATCAAAGAATTCTCTACCTAACTATAAACTATTTAAGAAGGATATCAAGTTCCAATAGACTGGTATAGCAAATAAGCTTTCAAATATCTCAAGTTCTGATTAATTCAGACACCTATTCTGAGAAGACCTAACTGGTCTCAAGATTTCATCTTACAGACAGATATAAGCTCAATTAGACTAGAAGCTATCCTTGTACAAAAGAAGAATAAAGTCAAATATATGATTACATATCTCAGCTGAGAACTTATAGAGAAGAAAGAGAATATAAATTCTATAAACTAGAGTATATATCTTACAGTTATCTGGTCTGTAGAAAAGTTCTACTACTATCTTGCAGAAAGATACTCACTATCCTAACTGACTATTCAGCTCTCATCTAATTGTTAAATATAAGTAAACTCAAAGAAATATTTACTAGATAAATTATAAAGCTGCAAGCCTATGATTCAACCATCATGCACTACTCAGATAGAATCAATGCCAAAGTAGATATACTTTTATAAATACTCTGAAGAATATAAATCAGTAAAACTAAATAAATAAGAAACTTTACTACAGAATTATCATCTATCTGAGATAATAAAAGATACTTTAATATCTGAAAGAATTGATATAAATAATTATCAACAGAACCTAGAAATAATTCAAAACTGATAGAGAAATACATACTAAAGAAAGAAAAACTACTAGTTATAATAGAGTATAAGAAGGAATAAGTAATTAAGTTAATATATAAACTTGACTATCTAAGAGAAACAAATAATTACAATAAAGTAAAAAAAAATAATATAGTGACCTAGAATAGAGAAAGATATTAGATTATTTGTTAAGATCTATGATAAATATCAGAAATAGAAGTAAGATTAATAAAATCAGATACTAGAATTAGTAGATATAGAACTAATACTATTTACTCATATTGTAATAGATGTAATTAGTCCTCTATCTCTGATATTGACTAGTAACTAATATATTATTATCATTATAGATCTTTTTACAAAATAGATAAAAGCAGAATCTTATCAAAAAAGTCAATATATATATAGTCAATTAATAATTTTTTCTATAGAGAAATTATCTATTAATTTAAATACTGAAGTAAGTAACAATAGACAGAAGAACATAATTTGTGAACCAGCTCTTTAAGGTTCTCTATAAGAAGTATAAGATTCAGTATATTCAAACTATAGCTTATTATCTACAGAAAAATTGACAGATAAAAAGGACCAATAAGACTCTTAAGAACATTATTGTCAAGATCTATAATAGCTATAAAAATTGAAACCATTATCTACTAATAGCATTATCTGCTCTCTGAGATATATGTATAATTATAAAGTACCTATTTCACCCTTTAGAAATTATTGTTCAGAGAAGAAAGTTCTAAAGAAACTCTATCATTTAATAGAGATATAGTATAGAAATATATAGATACTAAGATATAGAGATTATACTAAATAAGAGAGAAGACTGAGATTAGATAATTAAGATATAGATATTATAATAGAATAATATAGAAAAGAACTAAAAGTCTTTAAAGATTATCAAAATAGAAGATAAAGTTCTAATATATTAAAATATAGTAAAGGCTTCATAGTCATAAAAACTGAAGCCTAAGTGGAAAAGACCTTACCTTGTGCAAAATATAAAAGAAACTATCTTTTGGCTATAAAAACTATCAAATAAAATCATCTCTATTACTATTTACCAAAACCAACTTAAGAAGTACTATAGCTAACCAATGAAATACTACTTTAGCTCTCAAGATTACAAGTACTGTTCAGTAAGCTATAGAAAGACAATAGTATTCTATTGAGTCACCAGCTATAGAGGATTTCTTTAATAGTATTCAAAGTATTATACAAACTCATCTATTATATATTTCATACTTTAGAGTCTATTAGAACTATACTAAGTTTCAAGAGTACTTCAAGTTGAGATAATTGTTAAATAAAAAGAAAGATATAATAAAAGAAGAGTATATTACTGAGTATCAGATATTTTATATCCAAATTATTATTACTAAGTATAGGTTTACAAACTATTCAAGAATAATAAGCAAGCTCTGGCCCATATTTGAGAACTTTAAAAAGTTAAAGAAGATCAAGTATTCAAGATAAAGAAATCTGTTATACTTCTACTAGTATATGTCTACTATATTATACTAGTACTTAGAATAAATTAAATTAAGAGTTAACTCAATTTGATTCAATTTAAATCTAATTTTTCAAAATTTAATAATTTAATTAAAATATATCCAAATTTAATAAATTTTAATTTATTCAATATATCTTATAATAGAAAATCTAGTATAATAAAGAATATTAAATTTGGACATATTTTTATTGAGTTATTATATTTTGAATTTAGAATAAATATTTCAAATTGAATCAGACCCCAGTTTGATTTGATTGAATTAAATTAGACCTCAATTCAATTTAATTCAAATTGATTTAATTTGTTTGAAAGTACTATATTATACTATTAAATGAAAAAGATTCAGACTCACTTCTTTCTCTACTATCTTGCTAGTCATAAGATTTGGTAGGTAATCTTCTGAGTCTCCTTTCCCCTATTATTACTCCCTCTATCTCAGATTGGTTTACTGTACCTACAAGAACATAGTAAGAGAGAGGTATTAGTGATAAGTTGCCTCTTTATTGGTATCAGATTGGTGTCTTCTCTACTTTTTTATAGTTTTTGGTGTCTTTAGCTATATCTGAAGTATACTTATTTGATATAATACCTTTTTCCTTTTACCATCATCAACAAGATATTATCTGAAGTATTATGGACTATATATGGAGTTGGCTGACCTTGGGCATCAAGTGCCAGTATAGGTTATCTGCAGATTTCCAGTATCTGTAGTGGAGTCCTCTGAGCTTTGGCAAGCTTCCTGGCAAGTATAGTTCTGGCATAGATGACTGCTTTTTGGATAGAGTCAGGATGGAAGAGGAGATGACCATCACTAGTGCTCCAAATGAGTCAATCTGGATGGGATTCAGATGGATTCGGATCCCATCCAGATCAACTCAGATTGGATTCGAATCCCATCCAGATCAACTCGGATTGGATTCGAATCCTATCCAGATGGATTCGAATCAACCATTGTTTTGATTTCCAAATTGGACAATTAAATATTTACATCAATAACTCGATGAATAATCATCTAAATTTGATGATCTTGGTGTCATTTAAAGCCCTTAATAAGGCCTTTCTAATGATATTAAGAAAATTAAAATTGGATTACGCATTGCTGAGATATTAAGGAAAACGTTCTATTTGACGAAATTTCCAAAATCGGCGATTCAGATGGTTTCCTTCATAACTCAGCAATGCATGATCAGATTTCAATGTTCTTGGTATCATTAGATAGGCCTTATTAAGGGCTTTCAAATGACACCAAGATCATCAAATTTGGATGATTATTTATTGAGTTATTGATGTAAACATTTAATTATCTAATTTGGAAATCAAAACAATGGTTGATTCAAATCCCATCCAAGTTGATTTGGATGGGATTCAATCCGAATCAATTCGAATCCAATCTGGATTAAATTGACTCATTAGGAGCACTACCTTGTAGGCCTCTCTCTCTTCTCAAGCCCCTGCCACCATAGTCTGATAGCCATTCCTTTCATATGAATCTCCTCCTCCTCTCTCAATATCTGTTGCAGCTCCATTACTTCCAATTTTTCTCACTCCAACCTCCAATCATCCACCTCTTTAGAAGAAATAAAATCAGTCCATTCTATCTGCAATCTAATCAGCCTATTAGAAGTATACCATACTCTCTTCCTTCTCTACCTCCCTGCCTCCCTACCAGCTCCTCTCCAATAAACCCTCACAGCCTTCTTCAACCTCATCTACTGGACACTCATAGATAAGCCATTATATATCCAGCTAGTAATCTTTACTTGTATCTCCTCCACT
>RBNI01004032.1:0-14767 GCA_003990745.1 Jimgerdemannia flammicorona
GTCAGCCACAATTCACATCTCATCATTTGGGAACCGAATCAAGAAGAAGCCCAAGAAGTCTCTGTCTTTGAAGAGGAAGCCCAAGAACTCCAAGACCCTGCCCCTGAAGAAACCCCCTCTGACACTGAAACTGATGAGTTTTCAGAAGAAGAAGAGGAGCAACAGAGAGTCTACCAGTCCTCTGTCCGCATTCAAGCTGTTCAAGGGTTGGAGAATGTTGTTGAAGATGACTGGCCACTTTTCTACCCCCTCACCTCTTGGCCGGCACTTCCCCCTTTTGAGGAGAGGTATGATGAAGAAGAAATCTTAACCCAGTAAGATTTGCCCACTGCAGACGAAGGGTACTATTTCCTCTAGAAGTACCACCTGTCAGCTGCGAGAATTGTGCAGCCTTCACATTAGCGTTTTGTCAGCAAGTCCGAATCCAGCATTGCTACCCAGCACAACCAAATTCAGTGTTGCTATCCAGTACCACCATTTTCAGCGTTTTGTCAGCAAGTCCGAATCCAGCGTTGCTACCCAGCACAACCGAATCCAGCGTTGCTATCCAGTACCACTGTTTTCAGCGTTTTGTCAGCAAGTCCGAATCCAGCGTTGCTACCCTCCACAACCGTTTCTGGCAACAATCAGCACTCCTGTCTGCTCATCCGAATTCAGTGTTGCTATCCCCTACAACCCAATCCGTAGTAAACAATAGCCTACACCTCGCATCGTGCAAGCCAATAGCACAGCAAAGCTCGCCACAATGTAGTATACCTTAGCCTTAGTCATGCCCCCCCCCCCCATAGCTAGCAAACTTGTATAAATAACCCATATCCTTAGAGTGAATAAACCTCAGTCAATTGGTCTTTTATCTGAACAATGCAGAAGTCTAGTGTAAGATAAAACCAACTTAAGTATTTGAGAAACTTTGAGAAAAGACTCCAAGAGCCAAGGAAAACTCTTGTTCAAGAACTGCCGCTAAGGAAAGCTGCCAGGAAAACCGCCGCCAAGTTAAGGAAATCAACCGCTACAAATATTCAAGTTTCAAGACCATGGACCGCCCGCAGTCAGACAGTTTTACAGAGAAAACACACTGCCTCCAAGAGAACGGAATTCTGAGAACAAAATAACTAGAGCAACGGATCGCTCGAGGTTTGAGTTAAAGAATTTCTCTTGCCATGGAAAGAAAGAAAACGTTACCCGACCGCCAACCGCCGCCATTCGGACCATGCATTCGAGACCGCCATTCGAGATTCAAGACCCGGAAACCCAAGGATACCCAGCCAAAGGATACTAGACCACCAAAGACCAACCTGCCAGCCTACGCGAACGACCCGAACCGCATACGTTCAAGAAGTAATTCGCCCCCGAGCCTCCACCGTACGAATCGAATGACCTGTCATGTGACCATCGACCCGCGAACGTCACCAACGCTTGCAGTTATACATCGCGCGCTTCACACAAGTGGCACCATTGAACAGTGTTTGAACCTTTAGTTATACAAATCGAATGCCACAATAGATAGTTGTATTGATTCTGAGGTCTGATCTTCTTGACCTGTGATTCCTTGATAAATTCCTAAGCCTGCTGTTCCTTATTGGCTATCATCAGACTGGTAACCTATAGAGTCTTCATCTGACTCCCTTCCCTGATGAGATAGTGCATCCTCATACTGACTAGGTCCTTCAAAGAGAATATCAGTCTCTGGCTGGGTAGATGGGTCTGCTCCTTGTTCAGCAGTAGGAGATGGTTGGCCTGCTTGCTCATTCTCATACCTAGTTATGGTAGAGGCATAGTATACAACTAGCCTGTAGTAGAGGGAGGTCTTGATAGAGGTATGATGATATCTGTCAGAGGCAATCCACTCAGCAGCTGCTTCTCTTGCAGCAGGGGGTGTGATATAATCTAGAAAATCCTAAGTTGCTACAGCAGTAGATTCTGGGATCCTAGTGGTTCCAATGTGTTCTTGGAGGAGTTCATAGAACCTATGACAGCTAACAATATTCCTAAGTCCTGGGTGGTATGTCCTAAAGGCCTGGTATAGATCCTTATAAGTCTGGTCAATTATAAGTTAGTGGGTCCTTAGGTCTGTGGTTTCCTGGTACTACCTGGTCCTAATGGCAAGGGCTTCTCTGGCTCTGGTTTGAGGATCCACAGTTATTTCTGGGGGTTACTCCTGTCCAAGGTTGGTCTTGTTCCAACTTTAGGAGTATGTTCTTTGGTGCCTTCTTGGCTAGTAATCTGCTGCTACCAAGTTGTAATAACTCTCACTTCTACCCCTCTCTTATCCTTTGGATAATTAGGAAAGTGGACTATTACTTAGGGACTTAGTATACAATGTGTACCAAGAAGCCTTCAGTTTGAAGAAGCACTCACTTAAAAGTAGTTATAGCAGCAGTGCCTTCTATTTCAAAGGTCTTTCTCTTGTGCCCTATTTTGAGGGTCTTGTTCTTTATATACTAGTCTCAGTTCTGGCAGAAGTTAGCTAGGCTTTTGAAGTTTAGTCAGAAACACTAGAGTCACTTAGATGTCATTACTAAGACTCAGGGGAATGTGTGTGTGTGGGGGGGACTTGATTCTTGTATCAAGGACTGAACTAAAACTGCTTTATTTCAGATAGAAACTGGGAGGTATTTATACAAGTTGGTCTGCGATTTCTGACTAAGTATGAGTGACTAATTTGGTAACTATAATGAGGTTTGTGATTGCGACCTTTGTCAGATGGTTTTTGGTAAAGAATAACTTTATGATTAGGACCTCAATTACTAAGCAATGATCAGCTGCTGTAGTAATAGTTGCTGCAGCACTGATTGTTGAGGATAAGCTGGATATTGTTTTCCATGTCGTTTCGCATTATTCATCATTCATAATTCATATGTCATGCTTCATTCATATGATGATATCATCACTCACTGGGTCATATGATCACTTGTCTTATCGTGTCCCATCTGTTTGCTTGCTTGTTTGTTCTATTACACCACCTCTCTTGTAGGGACAATTGTTTCAATGATATCTCCACTCACTAGCCCATTTCTCAGCACTATTGTCTCACACTTATGCCAGTTGAGTTTTGCTCCAGAGTGTGCCTCATACCATTCTACCATCTTCTTAAGTGCCTCTTTTTTTTTTTTTTTTTTTTTTTTTTTTTTTTTTTTTTTTTTTTTATAGTCACTTGGACTCCATTCCTTTATTAATCTTCTTAAGTGCCTCAACATCTGCTACTAAACCAAGTCCAACCACCATATCATCCACAAAGATCCCCATAATCTTGGAGTTTATAGTTATATTGTGCTTCTAGAGCTTAGCAGTAATAGTGAAGATAGTTCTGGGGCTGATCTTGAAGCAGATGGCTGGAGCTGCCTCAGTAAAGTTTCTGAAGAGGCTTGAGAGAGTGAAAGTGGACTTTAAAGAGGCTGCTCTCTTAGAGGAGATATTGAAGATAGGGTTGACTATTGGTGAGATAGTGGTTCCAATAGCTCACTGTCTGAGATGAGACCCCAGAGTGGTCCAGCTACTAGTAAAGAGAGTGCTCATAATGATGACAGTCAAGACAAGGGAGAGGATAGAGGAGGTCATAGCTAAGTATAGCAAGGTGGTTGATATTGGTTTCTAGGTCTGAGAGGAGACTTTGTTTAGGATAAGAGATGTGGATGTCAGACTTCAGCTGGCTGAGAAAGAGACTATAGAGAAGCTGAGAGACTGGCCTTCAGTATTGATATAGAGGGCATTTATCTATAAGATAATGAGAGTGAAGAGGAGTATAGAGGAGGAGGAGAATCTGATAGAGGTACTGGAGGAGCTCAGTAGAGTGATGGAGAGGTGGGCCAAGATATTACAGGCTTATGTGGACTCAATATACTTGGAGGTAGTAGATGAAAAGTGTATTCAGGTAGATAAGAGACAGTGGAAGAGGGCTCAGGAATATAAGAGATAGAGAGAGTTGCTGGCTAGTTTGAAGGAGAAGGAGAAGGTATTGTTCAGTTCAGATAAGACTATTGAGAGTACTTGGGAGAGTATCTGGGCTGATGAGGAGGTGGATAGGAGTGTGAAGGCTGGGGGGTTAGAGCCAGGAGGCAAGAGATCAGACTCTCTATAATGATAATACTGGAAGTATGAAAGGAAAGTAAGGATATGTGAAGGTAAGCTGGGGGCATATGGCTGAAGACTGGTGAGGATATAGAGATATTGAGGACTTACTGTATTCAATTTGGAGTATCTGAGATAGCAAGTGGGGAGCAGGTGGTTGAGGTTAGAGAAGATAAGCTGATAGATGTTTCTGAGGAGAAGTGAGATAAGTCTGTAAGTGCTAAAGCAGATACTATGATACTCAGGATCAGCCAGCCAGTGACTTCTGGGGGCAAGAAGATTGGAGATCTGTAGTAGATATACTAGGTGATAAATAACTTAGCAGCTAAGGAGTTGAGGAATATAGACTTGTGAGTTATCAGTGAGGAGTACTGAGCAAGAGTACTGCAGAGAGATGGTATTGTGGAGGCCCTGGCAATGGAGGTGCTGACTATATTTCTAGATGAAAAGAGTTATACAGTGGATGAGGTGAGAGAGGTAGAGATGGTGATAGCTACTAGAGAGCATACAGTCTTCTGATGAGAACAGAGGCATAGACTGGAAATCTGGCAAGGGGCTTGCTTAGAGTACCAGAAGAAGATAGAGTTGAAGGATGATATAGTAATAGATGAGCTTTTGGTTGGACTAGAGGATAAGCAGGTTGAGAAGGAGGAGGCTGCTGCTGAGTATAACTTGGACTTGATGAGGGAGGAGATAAATATAGAGTTGTAAAGAGAATATATCTATTTCAACATTATTCTCTATGAATAATACAACTAATATTTTTCATTGAATGTAAATGACCTAAGAGGTTCTGAGAGGCAAAATAATATTTTTACTTGGTTAAAGAGATTAGAGACTGATCTCTTTCTTTTGCAGAATATATGTTGTGAGAAGGATCTTGATCAATAAGAGTGGACAAGGAAATAGAGTAGAGCTGCAGTTTGGAATAGCAAGGTTGGGCTACTGGTATAGAAAGGATGAGGTAAAATATATGGAAGCAGAAACTGGAGAGATCAAATGGTTTAGAGAGAGTGGTACTAGCCTAGATGGGAGCCAATTATAGTTAGATCTTGTTATTGCCCTATAGTTAGGAGTGAGTATATAGAGTGAATTGAGGGTCTTTTGGATAGTAGAGTACTTGTAGAGACAGGAGTGGAGATACTTGGGAGAGACTTCAACATAGTTTATTTAACATAGTTGGACAGATCAGATAGGGGGAGAAATGTAAGGAGTAGGAGTAGTGGGCTAGAAAATTAAGAGGAGATAGAGTGACTTAGTTTCTTGGTAGATGCTGGTCAAGCAATGTGGGGTAATAGGAGAGTCTATACCCATTGGGTGGAAGGCCTGAAGACTAGGATTGACTGGGTACTGATAGTCAATGGCTGGGGTCTGGATGTCTGGAAGTTCCTGGAGATTGAGTGGTATCTATAGTCAGATTATTAGTGCTTATTAGAGCATGGGTGGTTTGGGGGAAGTGGAGATGGGCCTGGACATTAGTGCCTCAATTTCTCTTTGCTAGCTGAGAAGAGACTATAAGATACTTAAGTAGAGAGTATTAGTTAGAAAGTAGATTGTTAGGTCTGAGAGAGTACTCCAGTAGGTGTTTGATAGATGAGGTTGAAGGAGGCTACTAGGGTTTACTAGAGTGAGGCTGGCAGGATGGCAGGAAGACAGCAGAGGAGAAGGATGACATGGGCCTCTGCTAGACTAACCCAGCTTTAGGAGAAATGGACTGCTATTTTGGCCTTAGATGGAGTAGAGAATTGGAGATTAATGTGAGTAAAGCTAGAGGTTGCTGAGTTTCAACTGATGTTGAGGGAGGAGGAGAAGACTCTTGTGAAAGAAATAGCTATATGGCTGCATTAGCAGGGGCTTGAGAAGAGAGAGAGGCCATCTAAATATCTCTCACAACTTCTTCAGATAAGAAGGGTGAGGCAGAGGTGGGAGAAGATCCTGGATTCTGAGAGTCTACTGGTGTATAGCTTACAAGATATTTTAGACTCTCTGAAGGAGAGATGGAGCAGTCTATGGAGTAAGGAGGAGGGTGGGGCCAATATTACTGAGATTGAACATACTTTGGAGGATTGACTCTCTCTACAAGTAAATGGGCTTGAGGGTTTAGTATTGCTAGTTCAGGAGGAGGAGATTTACCAGATTCTTGCTATAACTAAGCTAGGTACTGTACCAGGAGAGGATGGTCTGCCCTGGGACTTCTGAAAGAAGATAGTGAGTGTCTCTGGAGTGCTGAGAGAGATGATAGCACTGTGTGACTTGATACTATAGTTAGAAAAGTAGGTGAGAGGGCAGGATCTGGGCCTAGTGACATTGTTGTATAAGAATAAGGGCAGGAGAGAGAATTGAAAGAACTAGTGACCAATTATACTCCTGAATATAAATAGAAAGATAGTCACTAAGGTAATTGTTGTAAGACTGTAGAGGGTAGCCCAGTAAGTACTTGGTGAGAAGCAATGGGGTTTTGTTGGAGACCAGCTTATTCAGAATGATACAGCTTGAGTTTATGGCATCATTGAAGAAGCCTGTGGGCTGGATGAGAGATTAGTCTTCCTGGATCAGGAGAAGGCCTATGATTATGTCTGATGGATCTGGCTGGTGAAGATACTGGATAGAATTGGAGTTTCTCAGTAGTTTTAAGTGTTAATAATCAACCTACTGAAAGGGAGTAGGGTGGTGCTTATGTGCAATAGCTATCAGAGAGTAGTATTCTCTCCAGGTAGAGGCATTCCCTAAGGTGACCCACTATTTTCTATTTTGTATACTCTATCTTTAGAGCTATTGATGGATAGAATTTGGCATAAGATAGTTGGACTCTCTATATTTGAAATTGTCTAGAAGGTTGGGGTCTTTGCAGATGATATAGTAGTTGACTTAGATCAATTGTAGATATAGAGACTTTTAAGGAAATGGTGGAGTGGTATAAGATATACTCTGGGGTGAAACTCAACTAGCATAAGTGTGAAACAATAGTATTGGGCAATAGTCTAGTAGGAGGAGATATCATTGGAACAATTGTCCCTGCTAGAGATACTATAAGATACTTGGGTATTTTCCTTTCAGTCTATGGATCACTCCTCCCTAGGACCTAGTGAGAACAGTGGGTAGTTATTTGGAGAGAGGCTCTGCAGAGCTGGAGTAGCCATCACATCTCTTTGGCAGACTGCATTTCAATCTTAAATATCTACTGGTTTTCAAAGTTATAGTATTTGACTTATCATTTAGATATTCCAGCCTGGGTAGTGAAGATGCTATTTAAGCTAGCCAAGGACTGGATCTGGGCTGAGAGGTGGAGTCAGATTAGCTGGGAAATTCTGTCATTACCAGTAGATAGAGAAGGTCTTAGACTGATTAACTGCCCAAAAAGACTATATTACCTAAGAGTATGGTAGCTGAAGAGAGCTATAGAACTGAGGGGTGACAGCTGGGTTCCTCTGATGAAAAAGATTTGGGAGATGAGATTTTCACCAAGGAGCTCTTTAGAAGATCTACTGTCTTTAGTTGAAATTAGGAGAAGTGAGTGCATGCAGTATAGGGACTTCTGGTAGAGATTAGTTAATAGGACATACTACATTGATATTTACTGGTAGGAGACTGAGGAGAAGATGCTATGGAGTCTAGCAATATAGAGATAGAATTGAGTATTATTGGAGTACTTCACTAATTGACTTTGATATTGGTAACAGAGTGGAGTATCAGAGAGAGTTAGGACAGGATGTATGGTCTAGTGGCTGGCAGACAGTCAGTATTGAAGAGAGGTAAGACTGGAATGAAGTCTGGTCCTAGAGTGCAGAGATATAGTAATGGCTACTACTTAAGTATAGTAGCAATTGCTAAGAAGGAACATCATACTCAACTTTCATTTGGGCTACCTTGTAGAGGGTAGACAATTTGATTGTAAGAAGTATTATAATATAGAACAGGAAGGGGGGTTTGTGCAGATACCAGAATATTGACTGGGGGAGTATGAGATACTTAGAGACTTTTGGTTAGCAGTTGGAGATAAATTAGGTATTGTGAGAAGAGAAGATGGTGAGAGGGGTCAATAGGAGGATTTGAGAGATAGATTGGTGAGGGGGGGGTTGGAAATGAGTAGCTCACAGTTGGTTGAGTATTAGCTATATAGGTAGGGCTGGCAAGATACTGGTTGTTTGTTTTTGAGGAAGGGGGGTAATTGAGTTTGGGAGTATAGTTGGCAAAATGAGAGGAGTTGATAGTAGATGTCTTGAGGGTGATAGCTGGGATGGGGCCTGCTGGGGGATTATTAGCAATATTTGGTAGAGAAGATTTATAGACAGAGTGAGAAGAGGGTTATAGTAGTAAATAGTAAGGTGATTTTTAAATATGAGAGTATGGAGGAGGGGTCTCCCTAGGAAGATTGGATAGTGGGTTGAGGTACTGTATTTATATTTGATAGACTGATAATAAATAACAAAGTCTAAGAGACTATAAAAAAAAAAAAAAAAAAAAAAAAAAAAAAAAAAAAAAAAAAAAAAAAAAAAAAAAAAAAAAAAAAAAAGCCTCTAGTTTTTATAACTATAAAACTTCTACTATATTCTAATATATCAGAACTTTGTCTTTTATCTTGATAATCTTCAAGAGCTTGTAAATATTTTTCATATTATTTTGTTATAGAGTCTGTACCTTAGTTATATAATTCTTAGCCTTCTTTCTAATTTGATATAGTCTCTATATTTCTGTATCTATATATTTTCATATAGTATCTCTATTAGATAATAGGATTCCTTGAGAACTTTCTTCTCTAAATAGCATTTCTCAAGGGGTAAAATGAGTACTTTGTGATTGGATATTCTAGAGAGCAGATAATACTATTGATAGATAGTAATCCTAGTTTTTGTAATTATTATAATCTTAGTAATAACATTCTTAAGAATCTTATTGGTTCTTTCTGCCTGTCTATTTTCTTGAGAGTGATAGGCTGTAGTTTGAATGTACTAGATCTTACATATACTTTTTATAGAGAACCTTAAAGAACTGATTCATGAATTCTGTTTCTCTATCTGTAATTACTTATGTTAGAGTCTTAAATCAGCAGATAATTTCTTTGTTAAAAAAATCAGCTATTGACTATATATTAGCTTTTTTGAGAAGTTCTGCCTCTATCTATTTTGTAGAAAGATTTACTATGATAATAATATATTAGTTACTAGTTAAAGTTAAGGGTAGAGGGCCAATTATCTATTGCTATATGGGCAAAGAGTACTGGTTCTATGTATGCTAATCCTGGGATCTAATTTTATTAGTCTTGTTTCTATTTCTAGTATTTGTCATAGGTTCTGATAAATCATCTGATGTCTTTCTCTATTTCTAGCCACTATATTGTTCTCTTTACTTTATTATAAGTATTTGTTCCTTCTAGATAGTCAAGTTTATATACTGATTTTATTACTTGCTCTTTCTTATATTTAGGTATAACTAGTAGCTTTTCTTTCTTCAATATTTCTCTATCAGTTTCAAATTATTTCTATATTCTGTTGATAATTATTTGTGTTTATTTTTCCAGATATTGGGGTATCTTTTGCTATCTCAGATAGGTAATAATTCTATAGTAGAGCTCTTTATTTATAATTAGTTTACTAGTTCAGAGTTCTTTAAAGTATCTGTGAGAGAGTATTTGTATTTGTATTTGTATTAGTGCTCCCAATAAATTAAATCAAAGGCTAATTCAATTCAAGATTCAATTTGAACCCTATTTTTCAAAATATAATAACTTGATTAATACACATCCAAATTCAATAATATTTAGCTTATTATATTCCTCTTATATAAGAAAATCTAACAAGCTAAAAATTATTAAATTTGGATATGTATTTATCAAGTTATTATATTTTGAAAAATAGGAGTTAAATTGAACTCTCAATTTAATTCAAATTTGATTTGAATTAAAAAATCTCTAATTCAATTTAATTTGAATGACTCTCAATTTAATTTGATTCAAATTGATTCAATTTATTTGAGAATACTAATTTGCATTAGTTCTTTCAGAATAGTATATAATAGTTATATTATAGGCTTGCAAATTTATAATTTATTTAACATAGATTTTTTTAGGTTGTTCAATCATTAGTAGCTAGGTGAGGGCTGAGTGGTCTGTCTGAATAGTGAAGTGTCTTTTGGCAAAATAGTAATGGAACTTTTTTATAGCTCAGATAACTGTGAGATATTTCAACTTATAGGATTTGTATTCTTTTTTAGCTCTTTGGATTTCTTGACTAAGATATATAATAATATACTTTACTTTATCTTCTTCTAAGCCAGGACTGCCTCTAGTTCTTATATACTTATATCTATCTATAGGATAAACTCTTGAGTCCAATCAGGTCTTCTAAAGATAGATACTTAAATCAATCTAATCTTGAGCTTATCAAATGCCTTTTGTTATCTACCAGTCTATTAGAACTTGATATCCTTCTTGTTGAGTTCATAGATTGGATCTGCAATATTGGAGAATCTCTTAATAAATCTATAGTAATATATGATAAATTCTATGAAGGTTTGGACTTTAATAATAATAGTAAGCCTTAGATATTGTTACTGCTTATATCTTGAAGGGGTCTGTGGATGTTCCATCTTAATTAATAATATGGCCAAGAGTAAGAAATCTCAATTTCTACAAACTTATACTTCTTGAGCTTAATGTATAGACTATGGTTCCTCAACTTCTTCATCATCTATTAGATATACTGTAGGTTCTCTTCTGGTATCTTACTATAGATAATTATATCATCCATATAAATCATCAGCCATCTTTCCATATTATAGTAGAAGATTTTCTTTATTATTTATTAGAAACTTGCTAGTATATTATATATTCTAAATGTTATTTGTAGGTAGATATAGGTTTTATCTGGAGTGATGAAGGCTGACTTTTTACTTACTGCTTTAGTGAGACTAATTTGATAGAATTCTGAATATAGGTCTAAGATACTGTAATACTATACTTCATTTCCCAAAGTTATAAAGATATTACTAATAAAAAGCAGTAGTTATTAATCCTTTTTGATAGCTAGATTGAGCTTCCTATAGTCTATATAGAGTCTTAAGGTGAATTTTCCTAACTTATTTCTTTTCTTCAGAACTAGTATAACTAGTGAAGCCCAAGGACTACTGGCTTATTTGATGATACCAGCTTCTTTTATCTGTTTGATTTCTTTTCTGAGCCATTCACAATAGGCCAGCAGAATGGATCTTGCTTTTTGATAGATTAGTTCAGTATCTCCTATATCTATGTATATTATAATAGTAGTATGGAGTCTTTTCTTTAATATCTTTGAAGTCTGTGGCCAGAATATCTTTGAATTTATAGAGTATCTTCTTGAGTTTCTTTTTGAGTGGGAATTTATTCTCAATGATATAACTGTATTTATTCATGGTTCTCTTCTTCTTGTTGTCTAGTTTGGTAATTTTAATACTAGCAAATACTTCTCTTTCTGTAGATCTGAATTCTTTCCTTCCCCTCTCTGTTTTCTTCAGCTTCTTGACTTCTATAATCTTTAGCTGTAGGACTGAAAAGATCAGTATCTGTACCAGTCAATTCTTCTTCTTAATTAGAAATGAGATTGTTAAGTTGTAATTCCTAATAATGAGTAGTATTTCTTCAATATAATCTAAATCAATAACTTCTACTTTAATAGTAATTTTACTCTTAGTCAGACTACTTCTTATCTTGAGGATTCCAATATAATCTTTTGGAATAGTTATTTCCAGACTAGTTGTAAGTAGAGTAGTTGTCTGGGGTTTAAGTATAATTTCTTTAACTATAGTGATATCTATTTTGGCTACATTTTCTGACTTATATTCTGATAGAACTACATTAGGGTAAATATTCTGAATCTTGACCTTGATCTTTTCTTCATCATTACTGTCTTCTAGAAGAGCTGGTGGTTCATTATCCTTCTCTTCTATCTCTTCTTCTCTTGTCTGTTTCTCAAGAGCCTTCAGTCTTCTTTTATAATAGATCTTCTTGATTGTGCTAGTATACTGGTAACAGTTATTTATATATTTCATGCAGTATATTCTGATTCCATAGAGGCAGACTCTTTATAGTATATACCCTTTAATAATTCTCTTACACTATTCTTCTTTACTTATTTATCTAACCTTCTTTTTCTTTTTCTGAGTAGTCACCATGTAGGCCTCTTCTTGCTTACTCTTTTCTTTCTCTATCTTAAAGAGTACTCTCTTATTGATATTAATAAGAATTCTTATCTTCTGGGCATTTAGGTCAATTATTTCTCTAGCTTTATAAAATCACTAGTTGCTAATGAGGATATCATAGTTGGTTATATTAGTTACAATTATATCTACCAAAATGATTGCTCTTCCAAACTTGATGGGCATATCTTGGATCTTTTCTAGAGATATGGCTCTTATTCTATCTGCTGTAATAAATACTAACTTAGTTGCTTCTTCAACCTCCCAATCTAGATAGTCTGCTACTTTCTTACTAAGAAGATATTCTTCTACTCTAGTGTTAATGATGGCCTTGAAGATTCTATCTTCAATTTGATAGGTTGTATAGGCAGAGATCTTATAATTATCTTTACTTTCTTCTTCTAAGTTTTCTTAAATATTATTGGTCTCAGTTATCTTCCAATCCTACTTCTTAATTATCTTGGTAAGTCTATATCTCATTTACTGTCTGAATGTGAGAATTTCTACCAGCTGGCCAAAGATTGCATTGACCTTCTGTTGGATGAGATCCTTAAAGATATTATACTTAAAGATCTTGATTTTATTAAGCTTCTTTTTCTTTTCTCTCTTATTGGCTAGGGTAGTTTCTTGAATAATATCTTGAACAGCTTGTTCCAGCTCTATATTTTGATCTATTTCTTCAGCTTGGCTTTCTGTAGCAGTCTTCATCTATTTTTCTACTGAATTCTTTTTGAGTCTTTCTGATAGTCTCTATAAGATTTCTTATAGATATCCTTTTTAGTAATTTGTATAGAATAAGCCTCTTATTCTTCTTTATCTGATTCTCTAATTTCTTCAAAAGTAATAGTATTGGCCTGTTCTTTATTTCAAGTAGCATTGCTTTGCTAGATCTTGCACTTAGTCTCACTTATACATTAATATAAGGAGTGGTCTTCTTCTCTACAGGTGTAGCAGGTGTCTCTCTTTTTATCTAAGATAGTAGTAAACTTCTGAACTAAATAGTAATTCCTTTCTTTGATTTCCTTTACCATATTTCCTAGATGAGCAGTCATTTTAGTAAACTTTTTGACTAGTTCCTCTATGAGATTACTATTCTCTACTACTCAGTAGCTCTTAGCTAAGGTGTGTTTTGATTGATTACTATAATAGGAATCACACTAGTTGTCTTAGGTACTTCAATTCTAACTCTAGTGACTCTTTCTATTATGTAATCTTATAGATATCTAGCTATTCAGTATTGCTGAGTATAGATGACTTTTTGTTGTAGATCCAGAACTACTAGTGATGAGCAAATTACTATAGCTATCTCTGAATATACTCTCTTTATGAAGATAGCTTCAGCTACTTGATCTTGAATAACATCAGTATAATCTGCAAGAATTATCTAATATTGAATTCTAGTGTAGAATATATTTAGATCCTCACTCATTTCTTAGTATATAATATTGAGCTAATTCTTTAGAGCTTGCTTGATCTCATCTATATAATAGATTGCTCAGAGCCAGGTCTTCTATACTATCAGTATAGTATTATCATCATTTTCTATATGAGTTATAGTTATAAATACTGCTTTTATAAAATCTCATAGGCTGAAAGACATAAGAACTACTTACTGTCTTACTGTCAGAGTTTTTATAGCAGTATACATACTACTTAAAATTATCAATGAAGATAATAATTGATTCATTTGAGATATATTTGTAAATGATATTAGAGATGGAGTGGAGTATCAGCAGGGTCTTGGCCAGGACCTTTGGCCAAGTGGTTGACAGGCAGTCAGGATTGGCAAGGAGTAGGACTGGGCTGGTATTTAGACTTGGAGCGCTGAGGTGCGGTGGTGGCTTCCCCCCAAGTTTTGGATGGTGTGGTGGTGAATGCTGTGGAGGAATGTTATGCTGAATTTCCGCACCAGGCATCTGGTGGATAGTGGCTGTTTTGATTGTGAGGAGTGTTATAATGTAGGGCAAGCTAGAGGCTTGGTGTAGACACCAGAATATTGGCTGGGAGAGTGTGAGGTTTTGGAGGACTTTTGGGTTGAAATAGAGAATAGGCTAGGGGTAGAGAGAAGACCAGTGGGTGAAGGGGATCACTGGGAGGACTTGAGATCTCAGCTGATGGGGGGGGTGGGTGATAGTTGGATCACTGTCAGATGGGTGCTAGCAGTTTGGGTGGGTCTGGCAGGTCATTGGCTATTTGTGTTTGAGGAGGGGCAGCGAATAAGCCTGCAGGAGAAGGTTATAAGGTGGGAGGAGCTGTTGGGGGATCTGATGACTAGTTGGTGGACAGGTTGGGGTCCTTCAGGGGGGCAGTAGCGAGGTTTGATGACAAGGATATGTGAACAGAGTGGAGGGAGAGTGGGAATTATATTCGATAGAGTGGTGTTTCATTGAGAAGAGGTAGGAGGGAGGGGCCCCCCTAGGGGGATTGGATAGGGGGAGGGCTCATTGTATTATATAGGATAGATGGGGGTAATAAAGGATGAGTCCAAGTGACTATAAAAAAAAAAAAAAAAAAAAAAAAAAAAAAAAAA
>RBNI01004033.1:0-14766 GCA_003990745.1 Jimgerdemannia flammicorona
AAAAAAAAAAAAAAAAAAAAAAAAAAAAAAAAAAAAAAGTCATGAAAAAGAAGAAATTGAATGGATTTTAAAACGTACCCAAAGCAGCTGCACGGCAGTCAACACGCTCGTCTCCGTATTGCTCGTGACGGCCGACACGAAAGTCAACACCACGGCGGTGACGTTGACGGTTAGCTGGAACTGCAAGAACTTCTTGACGGCATCGTTGACGCAGCGGCCCCACATAATAGCCTTGACAATACTTGAGAAGTTGTCGTCCATCAAGATGATGCTGGACGCCTCCTTCGCGACCTCTGTCCCGGCAATCCCCATCGAAAACCCAACGTCGGCCATCTTGAGTGCTGGCCCATCGTTGGTACCGTCGCCGGTGACGGCCACAATCTCACCTAGTTCCTTTAGCCTGTGGACAAGTATGCGTTTGTCCTCAGGGCTCGAGCGCGCTAGGACTTGCAGCCTGGGGATGACAGCGTCCATCTCAGCGGTGGGCAACTGTCGGAACACGGGACCCTCCATGACGATGCCGCCGTGGGTATAGATCCCACACTGCTTGGCAATGCTCTTGGCCGTCAGGACGTTGTCACCTGTGACCATGCGGACGAAAACGCTTGCCTTCTGGCACTGCTCCACGGCCTCCTTGACACCGTCGCGCAGCGGGTCCTCGATACCGACGATGCCCAAAAGAATTAGCCCGTCGTCGGCGATCAGGTCATCGTACGCGACTTCGACGGTCTCGCCGTCGCCGGGCGCGGCGGCGATAGGGCGGCCATTGCGATGCGGCGGCCAGGTCTCGAAGTCACGCCAGCACATGGCGATGGTACGCAGTGAGCGACCAGCATACGACTGGATGATTTTGTCCATGCGCTTCTGGATCTCGGGAGTCATCTTGCGGGTCTTGACGCGGGCCTCGTTACCCTCCACAGCTGTGCGCGGCGAGTCGATGGAATAAGCCTCGTCGTGCGTGCTGATCACACCGCCACAGCACTGCACAAGCAACTCGGAGGCGCCCTTGATGTGTGCTCGGTAGATGTACGAGACGCGCTTGCCATTGTCACCATTCACGGGCACCCGGATCACGGTTGCCATAGCCTTGCGCTCGGAGCTGAAGGGGTAGAGCTGTTCAACGGCCCAGCGGTTGCGGAGGGTGTCGTAATTCTCGGCGTCGAGTTCGCGCGAAAAGCCGAGAAGGGCAGTCTCTGTCTTAGAGCCGACAAAAGTCGAAGTGCCCTTGTTGTCCTTGCTCTCGAAGGCAGTCGAGTTTACGGCGATGGCTTGGTTAACGAGGTCGAGTACGGGTTTCGGCATGCGTGTTTTGAGGTCCTTAAGAGCGATGAGATCAGTGCGGGAGGCTGGCGGGTCCTGGAGGAAGCGGAGGGATGTACCAAATGTGCCCGCAACGACGGACATCTTGTTTTGGGTGAGGGTGCCAGTTTTGTCGGAGCAGATGGTGGTGGCGTTGCCCATGGTCTCACAGGCGGAGAGGACGCGGACGAGATTGTTATCCTTAAGCATGCGCTGGGTGGCGTATGCAAGGGCTAAGAAGAAGAAGAAACGATCCAATATGATGATGATGTGAATAAAATTGATCAAACAATGCTGGAATGTAGAAAAAGAAGAAACGCTGACAAATACTTACCAAGAGTGACAGCCAAAGGCAACCCCTCCGGCACTGCCACGACGACAATCGTAACGGTGGAAATGAGGATCTGCATGATCTCCTGCACGATAGTACTGGGCAACGATGGGACGCCATGGTACTTCCACCCGACGAAATATTTGATCAGCAACACGACCAACATGAGCAACGCGGCGGCGCCGCCCAGCTTGGCGATTTTTTCGGCCAGGTCGTTGAGTTTGACCTGGAGCGGTGTCTCCTCTGGTTCGGTCCGCAGCGCCATCATAGTTTTACCGTGGAATGAGTTGACCCCAATGGAGGTAACGACGTAAGACCCGATCCCTTCAACGACTTTGGAGCCGGAGATGATGAAAGGATCCGGGAGGTGGGCGCCGGCGGCGAGGACGACGTTGCCGTGCTTAGTTTTGTCGGAGGAGGAGGAGGACGCGGCAGTCGGAGAGGCGGGAGACGGGGGCATGAGGTACTGGCCGCCCATGTTGTTGCTATTTGAGGTGAGGAACTCGCTGCGGCGGTGGGAGTCGCTCGGGGTGATTGGGGACTCGAGGCCGGAGGTGGCGGAGACAGAGCGGGCGTCGTCCTCGTTGTGCGGGTGCTGGGAGTCGTACATGTCCTGGAAACGGATGCACTCGCGCCAATTCATCTTTTTGACGGCGTCGGCCTCGCCCGTGGCGGCAGACTCGTCGCAGCGGAGGTTGTGGCCATCGATGAAGACGCCGTCGGCGGCGATAATATCTCCCGGCTCAATGTGCAGGATGTCGCCAACTTGAATGTCGTGGACGGAGATGAGCTGAGTAATACCTGAGCGAACGGCTTTAACGGCGCGGTCTTCCTTCTTGGCGTTGAGCTTACGGAACTGTTTCTCCTTCTGGTAATCGTTGACGGAGCCGACAGTGACTACGAGCATGATGGCAACAATGATAGCGACTCCCTCGACCCATTTGACGCGGGCGACACCTGGTTCGGGGAGGGCAATATCTTCGTAAAGACCGACGGCTAGGGAGACGATGGCGGCAACAGCCAGCAGAATCTATACGTTATCGATGTCAGAAAGCGAATTTTGAAAAAGTGGATGGTAAGTTTCAAGGCGATGCCGAAAGGCTGCGATCATGTGATGCAAAAGTGTGAGGTTTAGTCGGGGGGGAGGAGGGGGGGGGGGGGGGGGGGGGGGGGGGGGGGGGGGGGGGGAGGGTCAGGTTATATGCGCTTTAAGCCCCCGGTTGCGACGACATAAGAGTTGAACATGAGGGATGGATGGGACAAATACCAATATTTTATCCTGGAAGGCCATCCACATGAGTTGGAATATACTTTTTGACGGCACCTCGGGTAAAATGTTTGTACCAAATATAACCTTCCGCTGCGCGAAAGCCTCAGGATGGGCAACCTTCGATTCTGTGCTAGTGGCCATTGGCCGTTCGTTATCCTCCATCAGGCCTGTCTCGGAAAGCCTGGATGTAGTTGCCGTGGCCGATCCTTCCCGTTTGGATTCCATGACGGCCACAGTTGTCTTTGTGGAGTTCTTTGACAGTTGCAAAGCCCCCGTCCGCTCCTCGTTCAGAATATCGCTCAAGTGTACCGGCTCGAAGGGAGCTGACTCGTCCGCGCTTAGTCCATCCATGGCGTCCGAGTGCAGGCCGCGGATAAGACCATCGGTACCGCCAATATTCTGGAGGAGGCGGATGTTTTTGGGGTCAATCAAGTCACTGAGCTGTTTCGGAGTGAAGGCGAAGGGGTTGTTGGAGTCATTGTGGGGGGTGATGTTGTTTCCGGAGTGGAGTGTGGTGGGTGTCATTTCGAGCTCGGGGTTGGATATTGCGGAAGAGGGGGAAGGTGGTGCAGAAGAGTATCTTGACGAGTCGAATATAGGTAGCGCAGAAGAGTCTCTGGAGTCGAATATGAGACGTGGTGTCTCATTGCGTGAGCTGTCGTTCAGGGCCGAGGGGTCTGTGATGATGGTGGGTGGTAGGGGTTTCGATGGCTGTGATGTAGGTGTTGTGGGTGAGGAGGGAGCATCAGTAGGCTGGGTTGTTGTTATCTGCGGCACAGATTCTGTCGGCATCTTGTGTGTTGTGGGTTGGGAAGCAAGGTTGTGGGAAAAAAGGAGGAGACAGGATCTTTTTATACAAGTGTATCGAACTTCCATGCTTTCCTTCCACAGAAAGTTCTAAATTCTTTGTATATTATATTGGTTTAAGATATTCGAGAGAAGCCTTGGAACACACATAACCAAGTTTCCTTTAAAGGGCCCTCCTAGCCAAGAGATTGTCTGACTGACTTGCATGGAAGAGAAGCACCTTCTTTGTTGTAGGTGATGTGGCCACTGTGCCATGGACCTTCTCACCACACCATTCTCAAATATACCAAATATACCACTATAGCGGACCCGCGAAACACGTGGCTGTCTTAATGATCATTGGCTGCAGTATAAAATCCCACAGTACAGCAACAACAAAAACCCAACAGTCCTGCGCCCACCGCCATTCTAGAAAATCGAAAAAGTAAGTAGCATTAGCATGGTTTACGCGGCGTATTTCCCGTCATTGCGTCCACGATTTAAGAAGATCCCGTGATTGGCCTATTCCGAACAAGTCAATTTGCGCCTGGCATGGGTGTTCTCTGGAATCCCCATCTTCCACTGTTGCACGAACACAAGGGTCGGAAGGCGGGACTTCGGCTTCTATATATTTAAATATTCCCCATTTTCTGTATTTTCTGTTTCATTTTCCCGACGCTTGAATCACATGACCATATCCGGTCTTACTTTGTAACCGTTGGAACGGCTTGCTGCGCCTTTCGCACCATTCCATGTCGACCCCGGAGCACAAGGCCCTCGCCAACCTCATAGTGTCTCTTACTACAACCGGCGAATGGATCCTTAATAACCAGAAACTAAAGGAACTCAAAAGCTTGTGCAAGAAATCCGATAGCATTGTGGAAAACGCCTATCGGCTGACATGGGCGCAACTGGAGAAGAATCACGCCCAGGTATATACTATTACTTGCCTCACCTCAAACGCCTTACGATTTGCCCCCCTCCCCCGGGGCTCCCCCGGGGCTCCCCCGGGGCTCCCCCCCCTCCCCTTCCCCTCCCTTCTAACCTTTGCCCTCGCCGAAAACCGATACTGCAGATCCGCTATTCCTCTCTCCAGTTGGTTGAGCAGCTTTTTTCGCGCTCCCACCATTTTCGTCAGCTCCTTGCCGCCGACTACCCAAGCTTCCTTCAGCTTACCGTAGGCATTCACCGCAAAACGCTGCCACCACCAGAAAATGTCGCGGCCAAGCTCGCAGAGTATGGGACGACGCTTGTGAAGCAATGGTACGAGAAATTTGGAGATACATACAAGCCGGTACGATAATTGTATTATCGTGCGTCTATTCTTGTAAAAGTATATTAAACTTACTTAGCCGCGAATCATTACCAGCTCACGTTAGGATACCAGTATCTGAAGAATAACATGCGAGTGAATTTCGCGGATTTGTCGCTTGCTTCTTATACGACTCGAGCACGCGAGCAGGAACAACGTGAGGTACATACGACTTGCTATCATTGATCTTTATAACTTGGATTCATGTTGATCGATATATTATGTCGTATTTATTTGTCCTCCTCGACCAGGCGGCATTGAAGATCTCCCGCCAGCGCAAGTTTGAAAAGATTCGGGCTGACTTTGACGGGCAGATTAACGACATTCAAGAAAATCTTCGCAACATGGTATGCCTGAGTAGAGATTGAGATACCATGTTCATTACAGAATTCGCATGGCACCGGTAAACTTCCGATTATTGAACTCACATCATCCACACCCAGGAAACTTGCTTTGAGATACTCGTCCCCAAACCCGACGAAAACATCAACCTCGATTTTGACAGCCTCCTGCGGGGTGTGTCCGGCGCCGACCCGGCCGCGGTGGGTGCAACCTCCGGATCGCTCAAGAACACCATCGCTACGCACGGCCTCGGTTCGAGCCGCTACCGGCTGACGATCCACCTCTCTGCCGAAAACCCCATGGACGTGTCCGAGACAGCAGACAACGAGGCCGTCTACGAGAACCTGCGCGAATACTACGGCGTGTTGACCAAGAAGCACGTGGATGTGGTCGCGGGGTGGTTGGACGGGTTGATGAAGTCAGAGAGTGAGGTAGGTGGTAGTATGTGGAAATGGGAGACGAGGGGATGCATTCCATATTTTCAGCATTGTCAATGCGACATTGTTATTCAATATGTTTTTTCTTTTTCTTCTTTATCTCTGACGTTAGCATTCAGAAGCACGCGATTCCATGCTAAAAAAGGTTATCGACCTCAAAAATGCCCTCCGCGTGGCCAAGAACAAGTCCGAGCTTGTCGGCCTCAAGTCGAACCGGAACGACGACAACGATGACGACGAGGGCATTGAGTTCGAGGAGGTCCCGATCCCTGCTAACGCGGGCGAAGGCCCAAGCAGGAGCTCCAAGCAACACGGCAGCGCCGCCGCGGGTGGGGATAGGGAAAAGCGCCTCGGATCCACCACCACGTCGAGCAAGCAACTACCGCCCGCGCATCGTGTTTTCCCGTTGGCATTTGAGCCCGAGATGGAGGAGGATGTAACGTACGCGAGGCCGAAGTTGTATGTCAGTCATGCAGAGCGGGAAGATGGGGAGGTGGAGATATCGGTGGGGTTAGTATCTCGAATATTGGCCTTTGTGAATTCCAGCTTTGTGGTGGTGACTGGACGTTGTTGTGGTATTGGTTCATTGTGTTCACGTTTTTCGCATATCCAGTGAGTCCACCAGAACATTGCAAGCCCTCGCAGACCGGAAAGGCAAGACTAAGGAACCCGTTAGAAAAATTGTTTCGTCGAGAGAAGGTAGGCCGTGCCCAATTTTGAAACGCCCCGCATAATTATCAGGTACCACACGATTAATCTCACTAACTTTCTTGGGCAATGTTTCATTCAGAACTACTGGAAAAGGCTCCTATTGTTGAGGTATGCTTGGAAGGTCGCTTGAGTCATATTTATTCTAAATAGTCGGAGTTATCTCTGCATGCATATCTCATTATCTATTGCGACCATCCACAGTGGGGTGACGATCTTTACTATTGGGACAAGGATGAGGTGCAGTTCAACACTGGTGGATTAGGTAAGATAGTCTTTGGAAATTTATAAGCGCGCGTGACGTTTTATTATTATGTCTAGCCTAAAGCATTGCGGTGCTTTTTTTGATGTAGTGTATTCGCACAGGGCTTATGGTGAAGGAGGAGGTGAGAAAACCCTATCGAAAGATACCCTGAGTCGGCTCAAAATGCGTACAGTGTATTATAAGCCTGTGATTCCGGAAAAGCTGCCGGTAAGTGACAATATCAAA
The DNA here is from genome assembly GCA_003990745.1 of Jimgerdemannia flammicorona. Classification (NCBI taxonomy): domain Eukaryota; kingdom Fungi; phylum Mucoromycota; class Endogonomycetes; order Endogonales; family Endogonaceae; genus Jimgerdemannia; species Jimgerdemannia flammicorona. The sequence continues at coordinate 6,976 of RBNI01004033.1, forward strand.
AATAAAATAAAAAACCATCCCATCCTACAAAAGGAGATAGAAATAAACGAAGAGGCGACATGGTGGCTTTTTAAATGTGTATCTGGAACTAAGTGGGAAAGGATGCAATATACCAATAGGCATGCCGTGCCCCTCTCAAAAACGGAACCCTCTGCCCACGCCGCGATCTCGTCACATGTCCATTCCACGGTAAAATTGTGCCTCGAGACGAGACAGGTCGTCTCGTAAAGTCCGAGGCCGATATCAGCGAAAACGACGGCGATGACGTTGCCGCTCCGCCAACGACTCCTGAGACGTTCCTTGAAGTTGATCCTCCCGATCTTGCCGGCCCCGCTGCATGGGAGGAACTCGAAGACGACGTGATGAACCAGATTGGGGTGAAGAAGGTTGAGGTCAAGAAGCGCAAGCGTGCTGACCCGATCCCGTCGGCGTTGGTGGATTTGCGGAAGAAGCCAGAGACGAGCAGGACGCGATTACAGAAGCGGATGGCGGATCCGAAGGTGAAGAAGGCCATTGAGGAGGAGTTGCGACATCAGCAGAGTATGAGATATAGGGATAAGAAGACCATGTCGTGGAGATAAAGAACTTTGTGTGGGTGAATGGATTGTTAGAGCTCGTAGTGCGCTTGACTGTCTCGCTAGCTTTTCTTGTCATATACGTTCACTGCCATACTTGTTCAAATCTTTGGACAATTCCAGTCAAGCTAGGAACCTCACATACTTTTCATAATCTATACATTGAATAATAACAAAATTGGGCAATAAATTATTACCTTATAATGAGTTTTGTAAACATCAATTATATTGTCAGTCAAAAATATATTTCTGAAATAACAATAATTTACAACAATAGACATATATATTTTAGTTGATAAAAAAAGTCCAAATATTTGTTTAAATTAGCCTAAACAAGTTTCACTATAAATAGTAATAAATTTTACAAAAAGTCCAGCAGCAAGCTATTTTCAGCAACCAGCTCCAGCACCACCACCAGTCTAGACTGCCCACCCCGCACATGCCCCCAATAAAGATCAGCAAAACATTTGTTTCACGCAAAAACCTTGTTCATGTTGTTGCCTCATGTCAAAAAAAAAAAAAAAAAAAAAAAAAAAAAAAATCGATGCTTGGGTCGTCTCCCTCGATAACTAGACCCGACCCGAGTGGCTCATCTGACCAAAACCTCGGGTCGGGGGTCGCGGGTCGGGGCTTTGCCCGACTGCATTTCAGGGATCGATCGAATCTGATTGGATGCAATGTCCAACCTGTCGCCCCGAAGCGAATGAACGCCATCCGTTCAACTGGCCGTGTCTGCCGTAACAATTGGACATGACACCTGCCTTGTAAACGGATCCAAGTCTTCATCTTTTTTTTTTTTTTTTTTTCTTTTTCTTTTCTTTCAGCAGCACGGGGAATTAGTCCGAATGGCGGAATGGCTTTTTCCAGACGATGGAGTAGGGTTTAATGATAATAGGAAGACAAAGAAGGGTAGAAGGTGGAGGAGCAAATTAAATACTTATGCAAAGAACTTAAAAAAATCCTTATTTTCCGCGAATTCCGCCCATCGATTACCATTTTCATACTATCTCAATCTTTTCTTCTTACATCTTACATGCGACTAATTCCATACAGGTTCCCGCCCTTAACTTCTCGGTTGTACACAACGGATAAACACATGCCAACGACATCGCGCGTGTCGCGCGGATCGATCACCCCATCGTCCAAGCACCGCGAGGTGGTATAATACACGTCCGACTCCTTCTCCACAACCAAACGGAACTTCTCATTACGCGCTGCCGCGGCGTTTTCGTCGATCACCTGACCCGTACTGGTGGTTATGGCAGTGAAATGAATGAATGAGATGGGAAGTATGATTTAAAACATTGTATGCATTAACACCTCCAAAAAAAAAAAAAAAAAAAAAAAAAAAATATGTACCGCTCAGCTGCCTGCCTCGTAATCAAATCCATTACACCCGTGAGCTGGTCCGGGCCCATGACGGAGCACTTTGAGTTGGGCCACGAGAATAGGAACCTGGGGTTATACGCCCTACCCGACATGGCGTAGTTACCAGCGCCATAGCTCGCGCCCATGATGATTGTGATGGCGGGCACCTGGGAGTTGGCGACGGCGTTAATAAACCTCGCACCAGCCTTGACAATCCCTTCTTCCTCGTACCGCTTGCCGACCATGAAGCCCGTGATATTGTGGAAGAAGAGGAGAGGGGTATTTCTACAGGAAAAGGATGCGGATGCGGATGAGGAGGATGGCAGAGGCTAAGGATATGGGGGGTAAGGTTTGAGATATATTAAAGAGCGGAGGTACATTACTTCAAATTGCAAAGCTGGATGAACTGAGTGGCCTTGTTGGCCTCCTGGGTGAAGAGGACATTGTTGTTGGCGAGGATGCCGACGGGAATGCCTGCGTCGAAGGTTTCACGATAATAATATATAACACTCGTATATTCAATAAATACATCAAAGAATACCAAATAAAATAAAATAAAATAAAACCAACCATGCACATGCGCCCACCCGCACACAAGATTTGCGCCGTACAGCGGTTTGAACGGCATGAACCTAGACCCGTCGACGATCCTGATCACAACCTCGGTCGCGTCGAAAGGCAGCCGGATGTTGGCCGAGACAATCCCCAGCAGTTCATCGCGGTTGTATATCGGCTCCTCGATCGAGGGCGTCAGATGGCGGGGTGGGACCGGGCCGTGCTTTTTCCAGTTCAGATGTGACATCCACTCTCGCGCCTTGCGGATCGCGTCAAATTCGTCCAGGGCAAGCTGGTCAGAGACGCCTGTTAGAAAAGGTTAAAGCTCAGTTAGGAGGGGTAGCATAAAGAAAAGAGAGAAAGGGGATGAAAAGAGTGGCATGAGACACACACCAGATTTCCTCGAATGCATGTCCGCGCCGCCGAGGCTCTCGGCGTCGCTGATCTCACCCGTGGCCATCTGGACGAGCGGCGGGCCACCGAGAAAGACCTGGGCTTTATTCTGCAATGGGAAGCCGGGCAGGCCAATCGAAAGTTCTCATGTTAACTACACTAGCCTGAGCGCCGGAGAGAGAAAGAGAGAAAGAGAGAGAGAGAAAAGAAGGCGAGAGTCATGTCACCAAAAGACCTGCTGTTTACCTTGACCATGATGACATAGTCGCTCATCCCGGGCGAGTAAGCGCCGCCGGCGGTTGAGCTGCCGAAGACGACAGAGCAGGTGGGAATGCCTGCTTTAGAACTGTTTCGGTGCGGGGATGAGAGGTTACCGTATGTCCGTGAGCCAATGGAAAACGGAGACAAGATCGTGGAATGTATGGTGGCGATCCCTACTGTTCGGCCAAGCGACGGAAGGAGATACCGCCACGGTGGAAGACGCGAAACTGCTGGGAGAGGTTAGCGCCGCCCTAATGGATGAAAAGCAAAGAAAAGGGTGACAGCGAGAGGCGGCAGAGATCAGAGGATGCAAGCGTGTGGCGATAACATGTGTTGGGTACAGTGCGATGCCCCACGAGTAAGGCGTAGACAGATTTCGGCAACATTCGAATATTCCATTCTTTTTTACAGTTAAACGAATAGTGAAAGAGAAGTGGAAAGGGCAAAGTCCACTCACGGTTTGCAACAACTGAATGGCTGGCAACCTATTCTCCATGAGGATCTGCGAAATGCGTTCCCCCCTCACAACTGAGACCTCGTTCGAAGAACCCCCGGACAGGGTGGGTACGCTCGCTATAACCATGGTCTCCACGCCGCTGGACGAGGTAGAGGCAAGGAGTCAGACGACGAAACGAAAAAAAAAAAAAATACAACTGCGGATGGACGCCGAAAATATTACCAGACGAGACCAATCCCTGCGACTATGGATCCACCAAGAGTCATGTCCTTCTGTCCCCAGCCAGCCAACGGGCAGATCTCGAGGAAGGGCGAGTCCTCGTCAAGGAGAAGCTCGATGCGGTCGCGGGCTGCACATTGGAATAAGGTCGGTAAGGTTTAATACGACTGGGCGTGGACCAGAAACCTAAGCAACCGCTATCTCGGAACGTACCGAGCAGCTGCCCCCGCTTGATATGGGTTTCGAGGTGTCTCATCTGGCCCTGGCTGGTGGCTTCCTTGAGGCGGTCGCGCAGGGTGTTGAGCAACAGCTGCCATTCTTTGTAATTGGCCTGGTACTCGGGAGAGGCAGTATTGACGGTGGACTTGAAGCGCTTGACGTCGGCGATGGTAGCCATGGGGCCATGGGATGGGGAGTAGGAGGGTTAGGTATGAGTTAAAAAAGTCACATGCACGTGAATCGATGCTTTCCTCTTTGCTCTTTGCTCTTTGCTCTTTGCTCTTTGCTCTTTGCTCTTTGCTCTTTGCTCTTTGCTCTTTGCCATCCATTCCCACAATGTCCGCCTCCACCTCCGCCTCCCCCCCCGTCCTCCTCACAATCACAAAATATGTCGCAACTCTCACTCTCAACCGGCCAAACCGTGGCAACGCCCTCAACGCAGCCGTCATCACCCTCCTCCAAGCCCATCTGTCCCAGCTGGCTTCCGACCCTCGTGTCCACGTCGTAATCCTCACAGGCTCTGGCAAGTATTTCTGCACGGGCATGGACCTCGCCTCCGGCCCAGCCTCCGACTCCTCTGCCGCGCAACGGAGCTTCCGTGAGGGCATCAAGCTCTACGACACCCTCGCCCTCTTTCCCAAGCCTCTCGTCGCCCGCATCAACGGCCCGGTCCTGGGCGGCGGCTTGGGGCTTGTTTTCACTACAAACATCCGCGTCGCTCTGCGCTCCTCCTACTTCGCCCTCACCGAGGTCAAGCGCGGTCTCATCCCTGCTATCATATCTCGCTACATTGTGCCCGAGGTCGGCTCCTTCCGCGCCAACGAGTACATGCTGACGGGGCGCCGCGTGTCGGCCGCCGAGTTTGTCTCCGCGGGTTTCGTCACGTGTGTGGTCGATACCCCCGAGGAGTTGGACTCAAAGACGGCAGAGTATGTTGACATGCTACTCACCTCGGCCCCTGGGGCAATGCGCAACATCAAGGAGCTGGTGCGGGTCGTTGCGGCCGGTGGCCGAGGAGACGAGGCAGAGGAGAGGGTGCGCACACATGTGGAGGGTGCATTCTTAGGAATGATGAAAAGCGAGGAGGCCGCGTATGGGATCATGTGCTTCGCGCAAAAGGTTGATCCTGATTGGACACGGAGAGAGGAGGTGGAGGAAGGCAATGAGCCCAAGGCAAAACTGTGAATAAGGATGGTGCGAATTAGTCGAACATGTGCTATGCACACGAACGTTGCAGTTCAACTTCCTGATGTCCTATGGCTCGTATGTATGGTCTATAGTAAAACAGTTCGATCCGGTTTTTGGCATGCAGGTGTTTACAGATGGAGTGCAAAGCGATGGCAAAAGACGTGTTATACGACCATATACATGAATGTATCAAAGGACCGGCTTCTAAACTCTACTTCCGTCATTATCTACAACAATCCCTCTCTACCCCAGTTATTCGTGCCTTCAAAGTTGCTCTTCGTAGTTCCCGCTCAGTCGACCCATCGACCAAGATCTTACGCCCACGCAATCTTGCTCAGAGGCGGTGGGAAGTGAGCGGATCTCGTGTCCCAAAGTCGACAGTGTGAGCGCAAATGGCACTTACGTCGCGGCTGGTACGGCTGCTACTGTGGCATCTTGTATGTTTTGGAGAGAAAGTCTGCCTATACTGTTTTGATTTATTTGATTTATTGCAGATATGAAAGAAGCCATGAGGTGAGAAAAAACCAAAATAATAAAAGCAGAAAAAATAATAATATAGATAAAAAGTATTATTAAATAAAAAAAAAGTTTAACAACTTATCAAAATTCTATAATATTATAATATTAGAACAAACAGTAATATCCTTTTTCTTTTTTTTTAAAAAAAAAAAACAGTCCCAAATTTCAGGCACATATACTTTAGTATGTTGCAATCAATCTCATAGTTCATGCCTCACTCAGCAGTAAACGAATCAATCGACGAACCATACAAGTTCTATTCATTTTTATTTTATTTTTACGTCTGCATATAAATCCCCAACACGCAAGGTATCCTACACAAATTAAGCCTCAACAAAAGGCTTCCTCTCCTCCGGATAAGTGGGACCCACGCGCTGAATTACAATGTTGGCAAGCCAGTGCCCGGCCGCCACGCAGCGTTCTATGTTCTCGACGCCTTGGACGTAGAGGCCCAGGAACCCGCCAACGAAGGCATCACCAGCACCGTTGGTATCGACGATGTCCTTCTCGGCGATCTTGATAATAGGGTAAGTCTTGACAGTTTGTGTGGCGGCCAAACCAACGATGGTATCCTGGGCGCCGTGGGTGATGACGACGACACGGGCGCGCGCGGCGTTAATCTTGGGAGAATTGGCGACCCTTAGAGCGATTTCCTTGAGGTCAGTGGTCTGCAAATGTACAGGGAGGAGGAGGTTGAGTTACGTGCAAGAAATTTATGAATTGCACAAGAGAAGAGATTCTGATGATAGGCGGCATAAAATATCACGACAAAGAAAACGAGTTATGCTAGGATAGGAAATACATACTTCCCAACCAGAAGTGCTAGCATACGTCCTCGCTTCATCTTCATTACCAAAGAGGATATCGACATAAGGGAGGACGGCGTCCAGTTGGTTTTTGAACACCTGGCTGATGAAGGGAGCACTCAGGTTGAGAGCGAAAACCTAAATCAGAATTAGATGATAACGAGTCGTATAAGGTCAAGAGGAATTCTTGTGGAGACTCGACAAAAAGTACAAGTGGAGAAAATCCATCACATGCGATCATATATACACCAAAACCATCTAATCACCTTGTCCGTCGTACTAGCATGCTTAGCAACCTCGATGGTGGCGGCGGCGCCACCCGAGTGAGTTAAGAAGAACCCGCCAATGTAGAAGTACTTCGCGTTCTCGACGTGCTTCCAGACACTCGGGGTGAGCAGATACTCGAGGGTGAACTTCTCCGCGGCGGACAGATTGGCCACGAGAGAGCGGTGGTGTCCGGTGACGAGGACGGCACAGGTGCCCGTGGGGACTTCCTTGACGATCTGATATTCGGTACGGAGACCATCCCTAGCGGCGGCCTTCTTCATTTGGTCGGCGAAGTGGTCGTCGGAGACGGCACCAAGGTATATAGTAGAGTTCGGAGGAAGGAGATACTAACAGCAAACAGAGTAGATTTATGTAGACTGTAAGCACAAGAGAGTTACAGGCGAAAGAAGCAAAAATCGAAGAGTGAATGCTTACCTGAGCACCACGGGCCGTGTTCTGCGAGGCACCACCAGCCACGTAGACTACTTCGTAATCCTTGACGATTTCAGTGTAGCTTTTTGTGGAGTCAGTGGATTAGACAAGGGCTTCGCCCGGGTCGCAAAAAGGTAATACTTACAGAGGCTTGTGCTTCTCCTCGGCTAAAATCGCATTGTTGGCGAGCAAGTCGTACCTATGAACACAGCACATATGTTAGTGAACGGTATTTCTTACATAGCTCAACAGTAGGGTACTACGCACTTCTTAAGAAGTTCTTCATTAGCGTGGACCTGAATGTCCAACAGAGGGTTCTCCATGGCGAGAAGTTGGTAAGACATTTTGGACAGAGTGTAGAAGACGACGATAGTATCAGAGATCAGCGATGAAATAAAATCGCTGGTGTCTTGTGTCGCAGCTTCCATTGGCTGGATTTGTGACACATGTATTGCAAAAATCACATACACCACCGCCATCGTCATGAGGCGAAGTTTATTAAAGGTCTTGAGTTTCACTATAAAAAAAAAAA
>RBNI01004034.1:0-14763 GCA_003990745.1 Jimgerdemannia flammicorona
AAGATATAGTACAAGGAGTTCAGTGTATAGAGTTTTACCTATCTGCTGATATAACTGAAGTACTTCTTTCTTTGAATGAAGTTTGTCCCACTTATTGCAGGTATGGAGGTCAAATTGTCCTTGTACATCAGGTTTAATTCTCTCCAGATTGTCAGATAGTTCAGGATAAATTCCAGTTCAGAGGTTGGACTTTATACCAACTTGTAGAAATTCTCAGAGGAGTTTGTAGTGGAGTGAGGAAGTGTCTTGAAGTGAAATTGGATTGTAAACTGCTGCTACTAAGTTGTAAGAGAGTTACTTGTTAGGGTAACTATTATATAGTTCTGGGAGGGTTTTCTGGAAGTTCTAGATATTTTGGAAGACTGTTTTCTTAAGATCAAGATCAATTTCATATAGAGTATGTTTTTTATACTTATTGACTTCAAGATCAAGTTGATATCTCAACCAAAGTCCTTATTTGGACTAGTTCTGGATGTTCAGGATTTTCCGTATTTCAGGAAGTTCAAGAAACTAAAACTAGCTTAGTTGAATTAGTGTATCACTGTAGACAATACCCAATTAGGATTTCATAATAGAGTTAGGAGTGGGACCTAATGGGGAGCAGATTTATTTAAGAGTAGTTTGTAGATTATTAAATAGGTTTATTCACTATTCATGATATTGCTATACTAGGAGTACTTGTATGAAGGGATGTTGTGGAGAAGTGTTCTTATATATTTGAGTCTTTAAGTTTGAGATTCTGAGGTCTGGTGAAGGGGGTATTTATACTAGTAAGGGGCTATCTGGACTATACTAAATATGGAGGTAGTCTAAAGCATTACTATGTTTTTTTGGATTATGTTTTTTTGAGTGATATCACTGGATGATTTTTAAGTCACATATCTGGCAATATGATATGCAGCAAAGATCTTGATGGGGGACCATGTAAATATATATATATACTTGCATAAATATATATATATTTTCAATATCTACATAAATACATATCTACTTCTGATATATTTCCAATATGCAAAACACAGAATTCAATATCTATCACAGTAGTAATAATCACATTCAACTCTTCAATATTGAACAGGAAATCACTCTTCCTCTTGAAGAATTTGAAGAATGGTAGAAAGAAGTTAACAATATTTGGAGTCAGACAGGAAGTACTATCGAGTTAAAGAAAACTAATGGCTGGTCGAAGAGATATAATTGCAGATTCAAAAAATGTCAAAAATCATCTACTAAGAACTCTGATTCTATTAAGCAACATGTGACAAGCATTTGAAATACAGATCTTTATAAAGTATAAATCACTATTTTAGCTAAAAATAGAGTTGTATCTATTCAGAAAACTTATATAGATGGACCTTCTCATACTCATAGACTTCAAGAGAGTGATATGTTGAAAGCTCTCAGCAAAATTACCACTTTTTTTAAAGAAGAACTTCAGAAAGATTATCATATACCAACAGTTAAAAATATGGCAAAGCAGCAATTTGGAGATGATGATCTAGGAATAGAATTTGTTAAAACAAAAAAACTTATCAACATTCAATGTGAAATTCTTGATGAAATTAATGTCAAATTTATTGGTAAGAAGATACTGGATGATGATTTGAAAGAGACAGTAGAATGACTCAAGTTAAATAATTATCAATCTGAGTTTTTAACTCATGGTATCTATCATGGTTTAGTATTTGCAAATGGTGAATATCTGGATACTCTTCGAACATGCAGATATTTAGTATTAATGGATTCAACACACAAAACAAACAAGTATAACTGGAAACTTTATACACTATTGCTATATAATTCTTTTGGAGCATAGATATCAGATGGATATTTCTTTGTTAGTGAAGAAAGTGCTCAAATAGTTGCAGCTAGATTAAAATATCTAAAACAGTGAGCATCAATATGGCAACCTTGATACTTTCTTATTGATCAATCTGCAATTGAAGAAAAGGCAATTATCAATATCTTTCCCAGCATCAACAGTAGTGAGCAAAATGTTGATATTTATTTCTATACTTGGCATCTTCAACAAATACTTAATCATCAAATTGGTAGCTTTTCAGAAAGTCACTGTTTGATAATTCAAGTAATGTATAAAATAACAAAAATAGGCTGTGAACAATTAGTAGCTATTGTGAACTTTTAGGAGGAATAAGAGAGAGGGAATTATTTATTGATCACTCAAGTAATGCACTTTTATGTGTTTGTTGATGATATCACTCCAACGCCACTGCACCACAAATTATCTATATTGAGTGCTATATCGAGTTACAACCTGTAATCTCAATACTCCCACTCAATGAGATAAAGAATGCAAATAAAACTGATCAATCTTCAGCTAAGCAAAAAACAAAACATTACCAATGGAATGCTATTTAGATGACCAAAAAAGGTCAAAATTCCCTGCTTATAAGCATAAAAATAGGTAAGAGAAGTAGTGAAAAATGGAAATCCTGAGCAATGTTATAAGTTTCTGTCACAAATATTTGCCGCAACACTCATTCTACCTATCATTTCGCTGTAATATTTATTTTTACCCATCGTTTGCCATTATACCCATTCCTTATATGCAAAAATTGAACTTTGCCTTTAGAAGGGCCTTCATTAGTAAATCTGCTGCCATTTGCTCCATAGGGATGTATAACAGGCATATAGTCTTGTTTTCAATGCATTCTTATATGTAATGATGCTGTATATCGATATGCTTGGTCCTTGTATGATATATAGGGTTCTTTGCTAAAGCAATGGTGGATTGGTTGTCCTGATGTATAGTCATAGATTCTTGAGAGAATCCTAGATCCTTTAGCAGTTCACGAAGCCAGATGGCCTCCTTTATTGCCGTTGACAATGCTTGATATTCCACTTGTATAGACAATATTACCACTGATGATTGCTTATGAGTTTGCCATGAAATGGCTCTACCATCATCGAGATAGAAGAAGTATTCTATTGTAGACCTTCTGTCATCTAAGTCCCCAGCTCAATCAGTATTATACACACTGGAAAGGCTTACTGTAACAGTACTCCTGCTTAATCTTTTAACTCCTTTATCACCCAAATTGAGCATATAGCTCTTTGTACCTTTAATGTACCTAAATATATGCTTGATTGCTATCCAATATAAGTTGTCATAGCATGATGCATATTACACCACCTTGTTGATTGCATATGATAGATCAGGTCTCGTCCTGAGCATAAGATACATAAGGGATCCTACTGCTTGTCGATAGGGAATATCATTATCGTCAGATGTATCAGACTTCTTTAATCTCACAGACGTCTCCATCAGTGTTCTGACTGGCTTGTACTTGCTTATGCCGAATTGCTTAAGTATTGTCTGAATATAGGCTTCTTGGCTTAAGTGTATAGTATGCATGCTCCTGTTATGTATGATGGATATTCCCAAAAGGAAAGATGTATCACCCAAATCTGTCATCTTGAACTTCTTGTATAGTACTACCTTTACTTCATTGATCTCACTTGTCGTCCTAACCAGAATGATATTGTCGATCCAAATTCCCAGGTACACTATTCCTGAGGATGTATGATGAGTGTATATGCATGGGTCTGCTTTGCATCATTTGAACCCATTCTCTTCTATGAGATAATCATTGATCTTTCAATTCTATAGCCTTGCCACCTGTTTTATGCCATAGAGGTCTTTGCGTAGTCTGCATACTAACTCCTTCTCATTGTTATAAAGTTCATATCCTTGTGGTTGAAGAATATATAGTTCGGTATCTATGTCTCCATTTAGGAAGGCTGTCTTAATGTCCATTTGATATATCTCATAGTCATACTTGGCTCCGATCGCAAGAAGTATTCTAAGCGAAGTAAGCTTAAATACCAGGGAAAACATCTCATCGTAGTTGACTCCAAAGTCTTGTGAATATCCCTTTGCCATGAATCGGGCCTTGTATTGCTCTATGCCACCATTGCTATTGCACTTGATTTTATACACCCATTGGGATCCTATGGCTTGTCAATTTGCCAGAAGAGGGACCAAGTCCAATATGTCATTCTCGATAAGTGAGTTATACTCCTCATCTATAGCCTTTTTCCACTCCTTTTTATCATTCGATTGAATGGCTTCATCGTAGTATACTGGCTCACTGGTCATTGCTATGTAAGCACATTTGCAGGCATAGTTTACATGATATTGTTTGTAATGAGATGACTTGAGTGGGTCCCAGTAATTTCCCAGATCTGCTTGGACTTCATTATCTATCCCAGATTTGCACTTTTTCTTATCCTTTGGAGAGATATCCTCTTTGTTATCTAAAATCTCCATAATTCTCGGTTCAGGGGGTCTTGTAGATACTTGCACTATTGATCTCGTAGGTATAGGTTATACCATTGTTACCAGAATCATTGGTGTAGTTGTGTTCACCATTGGCATAGTTCCACTCGCCATTGGATTGATTATGGGTATAGGAATTTCCATGCAAATTTCCTTTGCTTTCTCTTTGAACTGAACATCACAAGAGATGACTATACCACACTTTTGCGTGTTCCACAACCTATATACTGATCCATTATATCTAAGGAATATATGCTTATCTGTCTTAGGCTTGAATTTTCCTCTATTTCCACCTTTATCCAATATGTAAGCCTCACTTCTGAATGTCCATAAGTGCAAGATGTTGGGCTTGGATTCGCTCCACAGTTCTTCAGGTATAAGGTTATCATCCTTAGACTGTACATCACTTTCTTTGCTTAAGGCTTAAGAAATGCATCGATTACATATGTATACTGCTGTATTCAATGCTTTGGCCTAGAAGGATTGCGGCAAACCAGCTACATTTATCATCGTTTAGGTCATCTTGATGATCATTCAATTGAACTGTTCCACCATGCCGTTTTGTTGCGGAGTATAGGGAGCCATTCTAGTATATCGTATTCCATGCTCTTTTAAGAATTGTTTAAAGGACTTATTTATGTATTCTGTCCCATTATCCAAGCATAGTATCCCTATCTGATGTTTTATATCATTCTCTATACTTACCTTGAATTCTTTGAATTTCTCGAATGCTTCACTCTTTGCTGAGAGGAAGTATACATGGGCCTTATGAGTATAATTGTCAATGAAAGTAATAAAATACTTCTTCCCAGAATGTGATGATGTATGCATGGGACTGCAGATGTCTGTATGTATAAGATTGAGTATGCTACTCACTTGTTTCATCCATTCCTAAAAAGACTTCCGAGAAGCCTTATTCACCATATAGTTATCACAAAAGAAGTTCAGAGATGTACAGTTCGGCAACCCTTTCACTGAGCTATTCCTCATCATCTGTTCTAAGCTTGTCTGGCCAATGTATTCTAACCATTCATGCCATATATGCCAGATGTCATTTGTCATTGCAAAGTGTGCTGATGTACCATTTAGTATACCATCGATTACATAAAGATTTCCTCTTTTCGACACATACATTAATTTCTTATTGTTCTTTAGATCGATTACCATTACTCTGTTTGGGCATATGTTTACTCTTTTGTCTCCTTGGGCTATCATTCATCCTATTGAGAAGATATTTTTGCCTATATCCAGAGTGAATAGTATGTCCGCAAAGGTGCCTGAGAGTTCTTTGACCTTTTTATATAGGTGTATTCCGACATTTCCTTTGCTCTGAGCATAGATTACATTGTTGTCACCTAGTTTGATAAGTATGGAATACTCGAACTTCTCATATGTAGAGAACCATTCATAGTGCACCGTCATATATTGTGTTGCGCCAGAATCTATAAGCCAAACTTCTTCACTGCACACATTAGTGCTTGTGCTTACATTTGCATGTTGGCAGCTCTCTGCCTCTACAAAGAACATCCTGTCGCTACTCTGATTGTTGGTGTCTACAACGTTCACCTGACCACATTGGTCTCCCTTTTCTTTCTTCTTTAGATTGCAGTCTTGGATGCAATGTCCGGGCTTATTATAGTAGAAGCACTTACTGTCAAATTTGGCATATTGACCATCTTGTTGTCCATCGTGTTGTTGTCCTCATCCTTTGCCTTGCTTTTCTTTGCCTCGACCATGTACACTATAAAATACTTTCTTGTTGTAGTCTTCATTTGTGCTATTGTTCTGCCTCAATTCATCATTTAATAGGCTCATGATGACATGCTTGTAGTCCGAAAGCTTATCGGATTCCCGCATAGTGGATATGACCATGTTATACATGTCTGGGAGGCCTCATATAAGAGCCAGGACCTTGTTTTCCTCTCTGATGAGGTCCACCAGCATAGAAAGTGAGTTCACCTGATTCATCAGATTATTGACGTAGTTGGCATATTCTTGGATACTCTCCTTGGGCTTCATTTATAGAGTAAATAATTGTCCCTTCAGGTGGAATCTGTTGGATGCAGATGCTTGTTGATGATGGTTACATAGGGTCTCCCAGGCTTCATTCACTATCATAGCATTCATAACAAGTTTCATTTGCTTATTCGATAGAGTGAACATGATCTCCCTCAATGCCTTGTGATCCTTTACTGGGTCGTATCTTGTTACTTGCACCTGTGGCTTCCAATAGTTCTCTAGACCACATTCCTCCAAGAGGTTCCTCATATAGTATGCCCATATGGCGTAATCCTTACCATCAAAGACAGGAATTGTCCTTCTTGTCATCATAGCTGCCACTGGAGCAATCACTGGGGCACCCACTGGAGGGACTGTAGTACTCATGCCGGTACCCACTCCACTTGTGTTACTTGCCAGGCTTAGCACCACAGCACTTGAGCTTGGGCTTCCTGGGTTTGATATCTTCATACATTGTAGTGTAGCATATATTAAAGAGGTATATATATTATCTGCTAACCAGGACTCATAACCTTTATTGTAAACTTTTAGGAGGAATAGGAGAGAGGGAATTATTTATTGATCACTCAAGTAATGCACTTTTACATATTTATTAATGATGTCACCCCAATACCACTGTGCCACAAATTATCTATATCGAGTGCTATATTGAGTTGCAACCTGTAATCTCAACAGTAGCTCAGGTGATTCAAAAAATGCCAATGTGACAAAATTATCTACAACGAAATTGGACAGATAATACAGCAAAATGGGGAATATAGAACTGTCAACATTCACCTCTTCTTCTTCAAACAACTGCAACTAGTGCTCTAGAGTCTTATCATGCAGTATTGAAGAGAAAGGGAAATGGAAGCTTTGGAATTATTAGTATATGCAAGATTATAGATCAAGTTGATAATGAATATCTCAATAGAGCTGCTGTCGACCATTAAAACTTTTGGATAAAATCAATTGCAGAAACATTGATTTATCTCTTTCTGAAGGACTTTCCACATCCAGTTCAACTTCTTATATTAGGTGAAATTCGAGTCTTTGAAAAATGACTTGAAGAAGGCAAGACAATACCTAATCATACTACTATAGAATGTCATTGTCAATTTTTTCGAAGATATATGCTTCTATGTAAACACCTCTTTCATCGGGATATCAGCAAAGACTTTCTTACTGATGCATATTGGGAGAAATTCTGAAGTATATTTACTGAGTCAGATCTCCATGTTTTTTTTTTTTTTTTTTTTTTTTTTTTTTTTTTTTTTATAGTTGCTTGGACTTGTCCTTTATTACACCTATCTATCCTTTATAATACAATACAGTGAGCCCACCCCCTATCCAATCCCCCTAGGGGGGCCCCTTCCCTCTACCTCTTCTCAATGAAACACTACTCTATTGAATACAATTTCCACCCTCCCACCACTCTGGTCACATATCTTTGCTACCAAACCTTACCGCCGCCCTCCTGAAGAACCCCAGCCTATCCACCATCCAGATAACAGATCTCCCAACAGCTCCTCCCACCTTATAACTCTCTCCTGCAGGCTCATCCTCTGTCTCTCCTCAAACACAAATAGCCAATAACCCACCAGACCCACCTAAACTGCTAACACCCACCCAACAGTGATCCAACTATCACCCACACTCCCCACTAGCTGAGATCACAAGTCCTCCCAGCGATCCCCTCCACCGACTGGCCTTCTCTCCACACCCAGCCTATTCCCTATTTCGATCAAAAAGTCCCCCAAAACCTCACACTCTCCCAGCCAATGTTCTGGTGTCTGCACCAAACCCCCAGCTTGCCCTACATTATAACACTCCTTACAGTCAAAACAGCCACCATCCACCAGATATCCACTGTGGAAATTCAGCATAATGTTCCTCCGCAGCATTCATCACCATACTACCCAGAACTTGGGGGGAAGCCACTGCCGCACCTCAGCACTCCAAGATCAAATACTGGCCCAGTCCCACTCCTCACCAATCCCGACTGCCTGCCAACCACTTGGCCAAAGGTCCTGGCCAAGACCCTGCTGACACTCCACTCCATCTCTGATATCAAAAGCAGTGAGTGGAGTACTCCCCAGAAGCAGTCGATCTCATTGCCACATACATAGACCTCACAACATCTCTCCCTCATTGCCCTGCCAGTGTAGACCAATTCTGTGTGCCCCATCAACTACTCTCTACCAAAAGCCCTGAAATTGTAGCTGCCGAATTCTATTGAGCCCTACCAAAGAGCGTAGATCTCCTGAGGACCCTCAGGGGGAGGTTCTCACCTCTCACACCTTCTGCATCAAAGGTACCCAGCCCCCTCCCTGTAGGTCAGCCACTCTCTTCAACCATCAGACCTGCAAGTAGTGCAACCTCTTAGAGAAGTCCACAAGGCTCAGACCTCCCCTGTCCACTGGTGACACAAGAGTATCCCAACTGATCTGGGATCTCCTCCCTGCCCAAATCCAATCCCTCGCCACCTTGGTCAGCCTCTTCACCACCCAAGCTAGGAAGTCCAGGTGGTACGCCACATACCACAGCTTGGGGAACCAGTAAGTATTCAGAATTGATACTCGCCCTGCAAGAGAGATATGGCAGCCTCCCCAACCTTGAAAAACCTCCCCCCAAATAGCCACCCTGCTCTCCCACCATATACAGGGCAGGACAGAACCATATACAGAGAGGAATATACCCAGATATCATACCACCTCACCAGGAGGGACAATTGTTCCAATGATGTCCCCACCCACCAGTCCATTCCCTAGCACCATTGTCTCATACTTATGTCAGTTGAGCTTCACCCCAGAGTGAACCTCATACTATTCCACTGTCTCTTTAAGTGCCTTGACATCTGCTACAGACTCAAGGCCAACCACTATGTCATCCACAAAGGCCCCCACCTTCTACACAATGCCATAGATAGAGAGCCCCACCACCTTCTGGCGAATCCTATCCATTAATGGTTCCAATGAGAGAGCATAAAGAATAGGGGACAGGGGGTCCCCCTGAGACACCCCTCTATGCAGGGAAAACACCCGACCATGGTGGCCATTACACATCAGTGCTGCCCGACTGCCCTCAAGCAGGTTCACCATAGAAGCCCAAAACTCAGAGGGAACACCAATATGATCCAACACCTTGCCCAGCCAAACCCGCTGGACCCAGTCATAGGCCTTTTCCTGGTCCAAAAAGACCAACCTTTCATCCAGACCACAAGCCCAGGTCCCTTCAATGATACCATACACCCAAGCAGTCCCATCTCTTATAAGTCTGCCTCCAACAAAGCCCCACTGCTCCTCCCCCAGCACCTGTTGGGCAACCTTCTGCAGCCTTGCAACCACTACCTTAGTAATCATCTTCCTGTCCATGTCCAAAAGCATGATTGGTCGCCAGTTCTTCCAGTCTTCTTGCCTCCTCTTGTCTTTGTACAATAAAGCCACTAGCCCGAGGTCTTGCTCTCCAACCCACTCACTGCTCTGAAGAACATGATCACAAAGAGCAGTTATCTCCTCCAAAATGCCAGAGACCTTGACCATCTTCTTCCAGAAGTCCCAAGGTAGACCATCCTCTCCTGGCACTGTCTCAGTTTTAGTTGCCACAAGGACACTCTGGACCTCCTCACCTCGCACCGGCAAGACCAAGTCATCCAGTCCATCTGCTTGCAGCAGCCTCCATTCCCCTAATGCATTATCAATAACTACCTCATCTGCACCCCCTTCATCCTCACTCTACAAACCCTGCCATCTCTCTTTCAATACCCCTAGGATTTGTTGTGTGCCATGTACTATGTCCCCATTAGCATCAAGGATGCCATCCCACCGATGTCTCACCCTCTTAGTATTGAGCAGATGAGATAAATATCTAGTAGACCGCTCACCCTCCTCAAGCCCCTACCACTATAGCCTAGCAGCCATACCCCACATATGTACCTCCTCCTCGCCTCTCAACACCTGTTGCAGTTCCAAGATCTCCAATTTAATCCGCGCCAACCTCCAATCCTCCACCCCCTCAGCAGTAAGCAACCCTGCCCAATCCAATTGCAATCTCCTCAGCCTGCTGGAAGTATACCTTGTGTGCTTCCTCCTCTGTCTCCCAGCTTCTCTCCCAGCCTCTCCCCAATAGACCCTTACAGCCTCTTTCAATCTCATCCACTGGATCAGGTCTCCATATTTATGTCAGTTGCACTCAAGTAAGAGAATAGCCAGAAGAAGAAGATCCTTTGCAAGTAGCAGCAGAACATCAACAGCTAGAGTTTTATTCTGTTCAAGAACAATTACATGAACATTGGTTCCAACTTGAATCAGAATTTATTCAAACTGGCGATCAAAGTTAATTATAAAATCTTATAATACAAATGCATAACCTTTGTTTAGAAAATAGACAAAACTAGATTGCATGTCAAAATTGATGTTCTTTTTTTAACTAGTTTTGTAATGCTCACTTCTATAGCCCTTTTTTTTTTATATTTCTGATAAGGCAAGATGATGAGGTAGTTGTGATTAGAAATGAAGAATGAGGATGGATGATTATATTATATTGTTAATAAATAACTACATACTTTTTGAAATCCTAAATAGTAAGAGGTATAATTCTTTTGGTGGGTTGAGGAAGACGAGAAGTCCATAAACTCATGCTGATGCCCCTTCATACTGAAGCCTCATGCAGAAGTCCCCTCATGCCAAAGCCTCATACAGAAGTTCCCTCACACCAAAGCTCCCCCTTATGCCAAAGCCCTCTCATACTGAAGCTCCCCCTCATGCCGAAGCCCTCTCATACTGAAGCTCTCCCTCATACTGATGTCCTCTCATACTGAAGCCCCTCATGCTGAAGCCCCCTCATGCTGATGCTCTCTCATGCTGAAGCCCCCTTATGCCAAAGCTCTCCCTTATGCCAAAGCTCCCCCTCATGCCAAAGCCCTTTTATGCTGAAGCTCTCCCTTATACTGAAGCTCTCTCATACTGAGACCCCCTCATGCTGATGCTCCCTCATGCTCATACTCTCATACTGAAGCCCCCCTCATGCTGAAGCTCTCCTCATGCTGAAGCCCTCTCACCCTCTCATGCTGAAGCCCTCTCATGTTGAAGCCCTCTCATGCTAAAGCCCTCTCATGCTAAAGCTCTCCCTTATGCTGAAGCCCTCTCATACTGAAGCCCTCTCACACTAAAGCTCCTCCTTATGCCAAAGCCCTCTCATGCTGAAGCTCCCCCTCATGTCAAAGCCCTCTCATACTGAAGCCCCCTCATGCTGATGCTCTCTTACACTGAAGCCCTCTCATGCTGATGCCTCATACTGATGCTCCCTCATGCCAAAGTCCTCTCATACTAAGCTCCCCCTCATACTGAAGTCCTCTCACACTGAAGCCCTCATGCTGAAGTCCTCTCACACTGAAGCCCTCGTGCTAATGCTCCCTCAGTCATCAAAATATAGTGCTTCAGAACTCAGTAGAGTAGGGGCCTATTAATATATAGTATAATAGCAGTATCAGAGAGAGAGACAACATTATTCAATAAGTTACAGAGATGTTTGCTAACTAGATAATAAAATAAAATAAATAGAATGATCATAAGACTTCAGTCACAGAGATATTCACTGACCAGATAATAAATGAAATAATAGAATAGTCATAAGACTTCAGTCATAGAGATATTCACTGACCAGATAATAAATTAAATAAATAGAATGGTCATAAGACTTCAGTTACAGAGATGTTCACCGACTAGATAATAAAATAAAATAAAATAAAATAAAATAAAATAAATAGAATAGTCATAAGGCTTCAGTCATAGAGACATTTGCCAACCAGATAATAAATGAAATAAATAGAATAATCATAAGGCTTCAGTTACAGAGACATTTACTGACTAGATAATAAAATAAAATAAAATATAATAAATAGAATAGTCATAAGGCTTCAGTTACAGAGACATTTGCCAACCAGATAATAAAATAATATAAAATAATATAAAATAAATAGAATGGTCATAAGGCTTCAGTTACAGAGATATTCACTGACCAGACAATAAAATAAAATAAAATAAAATAAAATAAATAGAATGGTCATAAGACTTCAGTCATAGAGATGTTTACTAACCAGATAATAAATGAAATAAATATAATTGTTATAAGGCTTCAGTCACAGAGACATTTGCTGACCAGATAATAAAATAAAATAAAAATTCACTGACAAGATAATAAATAGAATGGTTTCTCTCCATATAATTATAGTATGACATCTAGCATATATGTAATTTTTAATCAATAAATATATACCTTATTATTCAGCAAGGATTTTTCTTAGTAAAAGTAGTGACCTTCCTAGAGAGATTTAATTTAAAAGGTAGAAATCTTAGCAGAGAGATGGTGAACTAGTTCATTATATGTGGACTACTGAGTCAGTGAGATTTATGTAGGCTAGTGAGATTCAGATAGACTGGTGAGATTTGTGAGTGAGTTAGCAAGATTCATATAGGTTGTATGAGCTGGCGATGATGACAACTAAGCACTTTCTAGCTGCTGCAAAAAACCAAACCACTGTAAAATATTTTCCAAATGACCTCTCAAGATGTGAAGACACTAACCAACATTCTTATGGAGCAATTTCAGCAGTTTGTCATTATAAAGATACCATGAAATGTAATAGAGTGGGGCTTGGACAGGTACAGAAATCTCAGTTTACCACATGTCATATTGCCAGGCATGTGACTTAAAAATCATCCAGCAACGTCATTCAAAAAAACATGATCCAAAAAAACATGGTGATGCTTTAGACTACCCCTAAATATGAGTGTAGCACTTAGTATCTTGCTGAGTCAGAATGCAGTCATGTAGTACAAGTATGATCTGATATATCAAGAGATTATCTGACTACTGAGTCAGTTCACAGTCATGTTACATATATGGCTAATCTAACTATACTATGACTACTAAGTTATCTATAGATTTAGATACTGTCTAGGTAGTCTTTGATGATATCACTATCAATGATATCATCTCTGATAAAGTAGTTATCTAAGAAGAGTTGTTCACAGATTAATTCTCCTTATTTACTAAGGTAATAATATATTACTATCTTATAGGATAGCATCATCTATCTCATATGCTGGGTAAAATATTGGTGGGTGAAGGAGGGGTGCATTGTCTTCACTTTTATTGGATTTGCTGTCTACATACCTTCTATAAGTTATGGCACTATGAGTTGCTGGGTTATAGTAAGCTAGTAGCTGTGGTTCATGTCACTCATACTTGGGTAGCAGAGTTGTTGGTTCAATCTTGAGAGTTGTTTGGAGGTACAGGTTATATTTTTCAGTCTCTTTATTATAGTTGAAGTAATCAGAGATAAATACAGATTAGTACTTATACCAGTGATCATTGTCCCAATAAGTCTCATAGGTAGTTATGAATTGTTGTAAGTTTATCAGCAAGGTTGGCAGTATAATTAGAGTTGGCAGAGATTCTTAGCTGGAGGTCATGTTGGCATCAGAGGGATCATTGTCTTTTGCTTTGTCTTCATCAAATTAGATTATATTATAGATATCCTTCATGGCATATCTGACTTGGGGCATCTGCAGAATGTGGTTATTGGGGTGTGGAAAGGTTCTATCTGTGGTCTGAATATACTCAAGATACTTATAGTTGAGTTCTTATATCATATTATCTATTTGGCTATAGGATAGAGTAGTGATCATTTTGGCAGTAGTAACTTAGAGATGGGAAATAACAGTACTATGTATACTCATAGAAGAGTTCTCAATATTTATGAGCAATAAGTTTTTAGTATTGAGATATCTGGGTAATATCTATGTCATAGTAGTGTTTAACCATATCTTCTAAGAAATGGCCAATCTGGTAGTAGCTTGAGATTTGTCTGATTTAGTGGACTTCACTAAGCATATTCAGGGCATTCTATTGGGCTTCTATGAAGTAGAGGAGTGCTAAGCTATAGATATTTATGAGGGGCAAAGGGGGTGTAGCTCAGTTGATAATGGCATTCCAAATGTCAGCATGGATACAGTTGTAGATCTCAGTGGTCATGTTTGTATATGTTTAGGAGTTGGGGTTATTTATTTGGTTTGTTTTGGTTCTCTGTTTTGATGTGTCTTAGTGCTCAGTAAATATATATATTTGGTCTTGATTAGTAAGATTCTGTTTATATAAATCTTGTATTCTGTGACTTTGAGTTGACTCAGCTTTGTATACTGTGACTTTGGTTTAACTCAGCTTCATGATCTTGCAGGTGATTTCCAGATTTGTTCAGAGGTTACATGTGATTTTAGTAGCTTATTTAGAGGGTGATATGTGATTTTGATGGCTTGGAGGTTGTGCACTTACAATTTATCAAAAGACATAGGAGTAGATATATATCAATACTAACTATTGCTATCTCTTAAAAAGATCTTACTTTATTTGAGAAGCTACTTATTAGAATTTAGCTATTAAGCTATAAATTAACTTAGCTATAA